>CM068374.1:386285851-386482919 GCA_034769895.1 Magicicada septendecula | reverse complement strand
CCAAGTTTGGGAGATATATAATTATATTTTATATTATATATATTTTATATTTTCAATTATATTTCATCCAATTTTAATCCTTTTTCATATTCTTTTTAATCCTTGAGATTTATTATTTTTATAATTTTTATACTTTCTAATTTTATTTAATATAATTTATAATTTTATAAATAGTAAGTCAACCCAGTGCTTATTGGCACAAACCAGCACTTAACTAAGGGGAACCATATCAGTTAAGGAGGTAGTGATTCAATAAGCCACTATATTAATATTTTTTATAAATTGTTTCAGTGTTTGGGTGTGACAGCGGTCCTGAGCTGGCTAACTCGTCAGAGCAGGGGCGTTAAGAGCCTAAGTGGCCTTATGGTGTTGGGATCTCGCAGGAGAAGTCCAGTAAGGTCATGAAGGTACAGTCATTATCACCAGACCAAGGGTGAGTGATTATTGTTTTTTATATAAATTTGTAAGGGGTTTGTGGCGACTTGTCCTGGCTGATCCCTTTAGGAAGTACGAAAGGGTCAATGAAAGTTTGTGTGCTTCGTCACACCATCTTTCATTGAGGGGGTTTTGTGATGGTACAATCATGGTACATTGTATAATTACCTAAAATATGGTAACAAGATAATAAATATTGTATTTTCCTATTTTTTGACATACCCAACCCAACCTAAAACACACGATATCGAATTTACAGTGAGGGGACTATATTACAGTATTTGCCAGGATTTGAACTAATTCATGACAAAAAACGGTGTCACATCACAAAAACAGTGTGCAGTTATTGCGATAAGCAGAGCCAAGCCTTCGTTACGTCAGAGGCTGAGAATGTGTTGACAACAACCAAACTGCGATGTCAACACGATAGACAAAGAAAATGTGACGTCAGTACGCCCCACTTCCGCAGATTTCAACCAGAAATTGTCGTCATTTCATCTGCAGCTCTGATTTGAGCCGGCCGGCCAAAACTCATTCACTCCCGGGTGAAAATTTTAACTTTTTAGACCACTGTAGGTGGTTAATAAACAGTATATAATACCTATATTGCAAGATGTACTAAGAACAGTAATAGTTCGGTTTGGTGTAGGCGTCCTCGGCCAAAGAATCGTCCGAAAGAAGATCGACGTATAGAATCGGTCCCACGACGGTGGGTTACGTGGGTCGACACAAAAGGGTGTCCCGTCAAGCGCAGTAAAATACACCGATTGTGCCGATGTCGGTACGGTTCCAAAAGTGCGAGGAAGTCAACACGGAAATGGGTGAGAACATTCCTATTACATCTTCAATCCTTTGATTCATTCCCAATACGAAATTTTGAATCAATGTAAAATCATTTTAAATTCAATACTAAAAAATCATTTAAATTTTTCAATATATAAAGGGAGCTCCACTATGTATAAAATTTGTACCATGCGTATGTAAGAGTGAGTATTTGAGTGTGTGGGTTAAAAAATATTAAGTGTTGGGTTGTGCTTAAATAACGATTTTATTTACGTTTAAATAATTATAACATATTATAATGCAGCGTATATCTTTTGTGTAGAGTAATATCATGGGGACAACGCCCATGGCGAAATATATATATCCATGTAACATCTATTATGTTTAATGTTAATAAATACTTTTTATATGTTATTTGCAGTTTCGTTATTTCAGGTAATGGGTTTCACTGAACTGGTACGTGTTAACCGAATTCTGACCCTAATAAATAGTAAATGTCGATCATACACAGTACAGTACAGACACTTGCACAACATGGCACCCTAGATTGTTGTACAGACAAAATACATTGTACATTGTAATCAAACATTATAAATTAATATAAGAGATTACATTGGCGCCCGAACAGGGACTAATTGATTACATTGGCACCCGATGATAACAGGAACTCGATATAAGACTTAATTTTATATGGAGTAATACCTACCAGGAAAGTGGAACGGTTACCTGAAGTAATTGCGTAAGTACATACACACGTGCGTAGAATAGGGTTAAGTTCCTAGGTTATAAATATACATGTTTTAGCAAGATAAAATAACAAAGATGAATACCAATGATAATATAACTATAGAAATCAGTGCTACTGATATAAATTTAACCAGTGAAATGGAGGTTCAAATAAACCCCATTAGTCAGAATGACGAAGTAAATACGCCTGTGTCTGTCGAAATAAAGCAAACTGACACATCCATTTCAACTAATTTAGACAGTAAATCAAATGAAAGTAATGCAATGATACAATTGTTATTAAAACTAGATAAAAAACTAGACGAACAGAAAATTGATTCTGATATTAAATTCAATGAATTAAAGAATGAAATAAAAGTGAGTCACGAAAAACTTATTAAGAAATGTGACCAGCTGATTACAAAATTAGATAAGTTACATGTGGTAGAAAGTAAATTAGAAAGTCAGAAAGTACTAGATAGTAGTACCCAGCAAAATGCTGTACTGGATAACATATTTAAAACTGATAATTCCAAAAATGAATGTACTCTAGATAATTCAAATAATACAGGTAGTAAGATAGTGGTGGTAGAAGAGGATAAACATGATAATGAAAATATAATGCATGACAATGAAATATTTGAATTTATGAAGTCAGAAAGAAAGTTGAGAGAAAGTATTTTAGTACAAGGAATGCAGGGGGTAGAATTTTCTTTTAATGTTGTATTAGGGGGTGAAGACAAGTCTTCATATAATTGTTATAAGGATAAGAATGCCTTTAATTTATATTTGATAGACGATAGTTCTACAAATAAAGTTTCTTTTAGTTTTTGTGTACCTAAGAGGTGCAACGATTTTATTATAGGGACCCCTGCATATTTGGAGAGAGAAAGTGTATTTTGGTGTTATGGAGAGAAATGTATTAAGAGAGAAAGTATAGAGAGATATTGTGAGAGTAAAAGAGTAATAGAAATATTTAAAGTAAACAGAAATTACAGACAACTGTTAGAAAGGTTAGGGTTAGATGTGGTATATGAAAATGATGAATACTTACCTGATAATAACAATAAATTGGAAATAACAAGAAATGAGAATAAAGACATTATGTACTTACCTGTGGTGGAATATTATGGGGAATATTATGGTATAAACCGAGTAATGACACTGATTAATGATACTAAGACAAACGGAACTCTACTTGATCGTGACTGGGAATATTTGTTTAATAACCGTTCAATAACATATGAATATAATGTATCTAATAAAATCTATGTATTAAATAAGAATTTATATAGACCTAAGATTTGTTTGTTGTTTAATGATGGTGGATAGCCTGTTATATTGTGAAATGAACATTCAATAATAATGTGCAAAGTGGTTTTGAATTGGACTGTTATGGACTGATTTCGATTAATGACACAATAATGAAGTTGGAGTGTATATTTTTATTGTATTAACTGTATTTATATATCCATGTATTTTTGATATGTATTATGTATTACAGGTACCCCAGTGTGTATTATTACATATTTTATATATATAACATGTTTAATAAGAATATTTTAATTAATTACTAATGAATAATAATGAATGTTTAAATAAATAATTATATTGGAATTTTGAAAAGAGGTATTGTTATAAGTAGGTAAGAGAGGAATTTTATAAGAGAATTGTCAATGATTACAGTAAGTGTTTAAACAGGAATAGAGACTGGGTATAGATAAAATGCAGGTGAGTTATTAATTAATATAAATGGAGTTAGAAAAATAAGAATTTTAAGAAAATACAAAGAGAATTAATAGATATTTAGGGACACAGTAGTTAGTTATTATTTGTAAAGAAGGTGTTTAAGTAAAGGTACATACATATATTTGTTGTTGATGAATTCTGTAGTGGGGGTGAGGTGATAAAGAGTAGCCAACCAATAGTGTTGTGGCAGGTATTAGCGTAGTTTAAGGGAGTGTTTGCCGAATTATTTGGAAGGGCAAAATATTAGAGATGTATATAGCCAGTTAGGGAACACCCAACCCAGTGCAAAGACGAGCGGTGCCATAAGATTTAAAGGGAATTAGTAATGGAGTATATAATTGAGATATTGGTGTCATTGATAGGTAAATTTGATGGTCAGTTAGAAGAAGGTGAGTAAAATTATATAATGAAGTATAGTGAATATAGGAGTTATCCAGACTAAACAGTGATAGAAGGTGAAAGGTTAGGTAGTTAAGGAGATACAAAGTTCAGAGGAGAGAGGTAGTAGAAAATGAATAATGAAATAATAATGTAATATGAATAGTAACAATAAGTTCAAAATATATTTTATTATTATAAATAAATAAATTTGATGTTTAATTAATAACTGCAATGGTAAATTATAATTTAAATACAACTTTTAAGTAAATTATACAAATGTTAATGCATGTCTTAGATATGATTAAATATGATTGAGTATTTAAAATGTATTAACTGTATTATTAATATATCAGTGTTAATTATTAATGTATTATGTATTTATTTGAAAACTTTTTAACATGATTTTATAATACGTGTAGGAAGAGAAAACAAATTTTTAAATGGCGTTGTTAATAATATTTATCAGCCAGATGATTAACTGTTAATAATAATAATAATAATAATAATAATACTAATAATCATAATAAAAGTTTATTTTAAGAGTTATAAATAAATAAATCGATTTATTAAATTTCTTGATTTGTTTTCTCCAAGTTTGGGAGATATATAATTATATTTTATATTATATATATTTTATATTTTCAATTATATTTCATCCAATTTTAATCCTTTTTCATATTCTTTTTAATCCTTGAGATTTATTATTTTTATAATTTTTATACTTTCTAATTTTATTTAATATAATTTATAATTTTATAAATAGTAAGTCAACCCAGTGCTTATTGGCACAAACCAGCACTTAACTAAGGGGAACCATATCAGTTAAGGAGGTAGTGATTCAATAAGCCACTATATTAATATTTTTTATAAATTGTTTCAGTGTTTGGGTGTGACAGCGGTCCTGAGCTGGCTAACTCGTCAGAGCAGGGGCGTTAAGAGCCTAAGTGGCCTTATGGTGTTGGGATCTCGCAGGAGAAGTCCAGTAAGGTCATGAAGGTACAGTCATTATCACCAGACCAAGGGTGAGTGATTATTGTTTTTTATATAAATTTGTAAGGGGTTTGTGGCGACTTGTCCTGGCTGATCCCTTTAGGAAGTACGAAAGGGTCAATGAAAGTTTGTGTGCTTCGTCACACCATCTTTCATTGAGGGGGTTTTGTGATGGTACAATCATGGTACATTGTATAATTACCTAAAATATGGTAACGAGATAATAAATATTGTATTTTCCTATTTTTTGACATACCCAACCCAACCTAAAACACACGATATCGAATTTACAGTGAGGGGACTATATTACAGTATTTGCCAGGATTTGAACTAATTCATGACAAAAAACGGTGTCACATCACAAAAACAGTGTGCAGTTATTGCGATAAGCAGAGCCAAGCCTTCGTTACGTCAGAGGCTGAGAATGTGTTGACAACAACCAAACTGCGATGTCAACACGATAGACAAAGAAAATGTGACGTCAGTACGCCCCACTTCCGCAGATTTGAACCAGAAATTGTCGTCATTTCATCTGCAGCTCTGATTTGAGCCGGCCGGCCAAAACTCATTCACTCCCGGGTGAAAATTTTAACTTTTTAGACCACTGTAGGTGGTTAATAAACAGTATATAATACCTATATTGCAAGATGTACTAAGAACAGTAATAGTTCGGTTTGGTGTAGGCGTCCTCGGCCAAAGAATCGTCCGAAAGAAGATCGACGTATAGAATCGGTCCCACGACGGTGGGTTACGTGGGTCGACACAAAAGGGTGTCCCGTCAAGCGCAGTAAAATACACCGATTGTGCCGATGTCGGTACGGTTCCAAAAGTGCGAGGAAGTCAACACGGAAATGGGTGAGAACATTCCTATTACATCTTCAATCCTTTGATTCATTCCCAATACGAAATTTTGAATCAATGTAAAATCATTTTAAATTCAATACTAAAAAATCATTTAAATTTTTCAATATATAAAGGGAGCTCCACTATGTATAAAATTTGTACCATGCGTATGTAAGAGTGAGTATTTGAGTGTGTGGGTTAAAAAATATTAAGTGTTGGGTTGTGCTTAAATAACGATTTTATTTACGTTTAAATAATTATAACATATTATAATGCAGCGTATATCTTTTGTGTAGAGTAATATCATGGGGACAACGCCCATGGCGAAATATATATATCCATGTAACATCTATTATGTTTAATGTTAATAAATACTTTTTATATGTTATTTGCAGTTTCGTTATTTCAGGTAATGGGTTTCACTGAACTGGTACGTGTTAACCGAATTCTGACCCTAATAAATAGTAAATGTCGATCATACACAGTACAGTACAGACACTTGCACAACATGGCACCCTAGATTGTTGTACAGACAAAATACATTGTACATTGTAATCAAACATTATAAATTAATATAAGAGATTACATTGGCGCCCGAACAGGGACTAATTGATTACATTGGCACCCGATGATAACAGGAACTCGATATAAGACTTAATTTTATATGGAGTAATACCTACCAGGAAAGTGGAACGGTTACCTGAAGTAATTGCGTAAGTACATACACACGTGCGTAGAATAGGGTTAAGTTCCTAGGTTATAAATATACATGTTTTAGCAAGATAAAATAACAAAGATGAATACCAATGATAATATAACTATAGAAATCAGTGCTACTGATATAAATTTAACCAGTGAAATGGAGGTTCAAATAAACCCCATTAGTCAGAATGACGAAGTAAATACGCCTGTGTCTGTCGAAATAAAGCAAACTGACACATCCATTTCAACTAATTTAGACAGTAAATCAAATGAAAGTAATGCAATGATACAATTGTTATTAAAACTAGATAAAAAACTAGACGAACAGAAAATTGATTCTGATATTAAATTCAATGAATTAAAGAATGAAATAAAAGTGAGTCACGAAAAACTTATTAAGAAATGTGACCAGCTGATTACAAAATTAGATAAGTTACATGTGGTAGAAAGTAAATTAGAAAGTCAGAAAGTACTAGATAGTAGTACCCAGCAAAATGCTGTACTGGATAACATATTTAAAACTGATAATTCCAAAAATGAATGTACTCTAGATAATTCAAATAATACAGGTAGTAAGATAGTGGTGGTAGAAGAGGATAAACATGATAATGAAAATATAATGCATGACAATGAAATATTTGAATTTATGAAGTCAGAAAGAAAGTTGAGAGAAAGTATTTTAGTACAAGGAATGCAGGGGGTAGAATTTTCTTTTAATGTTGTATTAGGGGGTGAAGACAAGTCTTCATATAATTGTTATAAGGATAAGAATGCCTTTAATTTATATTTGATAGACGATAGTTCTACAAATAAAGTTTCTTTTAGTTTTTGTGTACCTAAGAGGTGCAACGATTTTATTATAGGGACCCCTGCATATTTGGAGAGAGAAAGTGTATTTTGGTGTTATGGAGAGAAATGTATTAAGAGAGAAAGTATAGAGAGATATTGTGAGAGTAAAAGAGTAATAGAAATATTTAAAGTAAACAGAAATTACAGACAACTGTTAGAAAGGTTAGGGTTAGATGTGGTATATGAAAATGATGAATACTTACCTGATAATAACAATAAATTGGAAATAACAAGAAATGAGAATAAAGACATTATGTACTTACCTGTGGTGGAATATTATGGGGAATATTATGGTATAAACCGAGTAATGACACTGATTAATGATACTAAGACAAACGGAACTCTACTTGATCGTGACTGGGAATATTTGTTTAATAACCGTTCAATAACATATGAATATAATGTATCTAATAAAATCTATGTATTAAATAAGAATTTATATAGACCTAAGATTTGTTTGTTGTTTAATGATGGTGGATAGCCTGTTATATTGTGAAATGAACATTCAATAATAATGTGCAAAGTGGTTTTGAATTGGACTGTTATGGACTGATTTCGATTAATGACACAATAATGAAGTTGGAGTGTATATTTTTATTGTATTAACTGTATTTATATATCCATGTATTTTTGATATGTATTATGTATTACAGGTACCCCAGTGTGTATTATTACATATTTTATATATATAACATGTTTAATAAGAATATTTTAATTAATTACTAATGAATAATAATGAATGTTTAAATAAATAATTATATTGGAATTTTGAAAAGAGGTATTGTTATAAGTAGGTAAGAGAGGAATTTTATAAGAGAATTGTCAATGATTACAGTAAGTGTTTAAACAGGAATAGAGACTGGGTATAGATAAAATGCAGGTGAGTTATTAATTAATATAAATGGAGTTAGAAAAATAAGAATTTTAAGAAAATACAAAGAGAATTAATAGATATTTAGGGACACAGTAGTTAGTTATTATTTGTAAAGAAGGTGTTTAAGTAAAGGTACATACATATATTTGTTGTTGATGAATTCTGTAGTGGGGGTGAGGTGATAAAGAGTAGCCAACCAATAGTGTTGTGGCAGGTATTAGCGTAGTTTAAGGGAGTGTTTGCCGAATTATTTGGAAGGGCAAAATATTAGAGATGTATATAGCCAGTTAGGGAACACCCAACCCAGTGCAAAGACGAGCGGTGCCATAAGATTTAAAGGGAATTAGTAATGGAGTATATAATTGAGATATTGGTGTCATTGATAGGTAAATTTGATGGTCAGTTAGAAGAAGGTGAGTAAAATTATATAATGAAGTATAGTGAATATAGGAGTTATCCAGACTAAACAGTGATAGAAGGTGAAAGGTTAGGTAGTTAAGGAGATACAAAGTTCAGAGGAGAGAGGTAGTAGAAAATGAATAATGAAATAATAATGTAATATGAATAGTAACAATAAGTTCAAAATATATTTTATTATTATAAATAAATAAATTTGATGTTTAATTAATAACTGCAATGGTAAATTTTAATTTAAATACAACTTTTAAGTAAATTATACAAATGTTAATGCATGTCTTAGATATGATAAATATGATTGAGTATTTAAAATGTATTAACTGTATTATTAATATATCAGTGTTAATTATTAATGTATTATGTATTTATTTGAAAACTTTTTAACATGATTTTATAATACGTGTAGGAAGAGAAAACAAATTTTTAAATGGCGTTGTTAATAATATTTATCAGCCAGATGATTAACTGTTAATAATAATAATAATAATAATAATAATAATAATACTAATAATCATAATAAAAGTTTATTTTAAGAGTTATAAATAAATAAATCGATTTATTAAATTTCTTGATTTGTTTTCTCCAAGTTTGGGAGATATATAATTATATTTTATATTATATATATTTTATATTTTCAATTATATTTCATCCAATTTTAATCCTTTTTCATATTCTTTTTAATCCTTGAGATTTATTATTTTTATAATTTTTATACTTTCTAATTTTATTTAATATAGTTTATAATTTTATAAATAGTAAGTCAACCCAGTGCTTATTGGCACAAACCAGCACTTAACTAAGGGGAACCATATCAGTTAAGGAGGTAGTGATTCAATAAGCCACTATATTAATATTTTTTATAAATTGTTTCAGTGTTTGGGTGTGACAGCGGTCCTGAGCTGGCTAACTCGTCAGAGCAGGGGCGTTAAGAGCCTAAGTGGCCTTATGGTGTTGGGATCTCGCAGGAGAAGTCCAGTAAGGTCATGAAGGTACAGTCATTATCACCAGACCAAGGGTGAGTGATTATTGTTTTTTATATAAATTTGTAAGGGGTTTGTGGCGACTTGTCCTGGCTGATCCCTTTAGGAAGTACGAAAGGGTCAATGAAAGTTTGTGTGCTTCGTCACACCATCTTTCATTGAGGGGGTTTTGTGATGGTACAATCATGGTACATTGTATAATTACCTAAAATATGGTAACAAGATAATAAATATTGTATTTTCCTATTTTTTGACATACCCAACCCAACCTAAAACACACGATATCGAATTTACAGTGAGGGGACTATATTACAGTATTTGCCAGGATTTGAACTAATTCATGACAAAAAACGGTGTCACATCACAAAAACAGTGTGCAGTTATTGCGATAAGCAGAGCCAAGCCTTCGTTACGTCAGAGGCTGAGAATGTGTTGACAACAACCAAACTGCGATGTCAACACGATAGACAAAGAAAATGTGACGTCAGTACGCCCCACTTCCGCAGATTTCAACCAGAAATTGTCGTCATTTCATCTGCAGCTCTGATTTGAGCCGGCCGGCCAAAACTCATTCACTCCCGGGTGAAAATTTTAACTTTTTAGACCACTGTAGGTGGTTAATAAACAGTATATAATACCTATATTGCAAGATGTACTAAGAACAGTAATAGTTCGGTTTGGTGTAGGCGTCCTCGGCCAAAGAATCGTCCGAAAGAAGATCGACGTATAGAATCGGTCCCACGACGGTGGGTTACGTGGGTCGACACAAAAGGGTGTCCCGTCAAGCGCAGTAAAATACACCGATTGTGCCGATGTCGGTACGGTTCCAAAAGTGCGAGGAAGTCAACACGGAAATGGGTGAGAACATTCCTATTACATCTTCAATCCTTTGATTCATTCCCAATACCAAATTTTGAATCAATGTAAAATCATTTTAAATTCAATACTAAAAAATCATTTAAATTTTTCAATATATAAAGGGAGCTCCACTATGTATAAAATTTGTACCATGCGTATGTAAGAGTGAGTATTTGAGTGTGTGGGTTAAAAAATATTAAGTGTTGGGTTGTGCTTAAATAACGATTTTATTTACGTTTAAATAATTATAACATATTATAATGCAGCGTATATCTTTTGTGTAGAGTAATATCATGGGGACAACGCCCATGGCGAAATATATATATCCATGTAACATCTATTATGTTTAATGTTAATAAATACTTTTTATATGTTATTTGCAGTTTCGTTATTTCAGGTAATGGGTTTCACTGAACTGGTACGTGTTAACCGAATTCTGACCCTAATAAATAGTAAATGTCGATCATACACAGTACAGTACAGACACTTGCACAACATGGCACCCTAGATTGTTGTACAGACAAAATACATTGTACATTGTAATCAAACATTATAAATTAATATAAGAGATTACATTGGCGCCCGAACAGGGACTAATTGATTACATTGGCACCCGATGATAACAGGAACTCGATATAAGACTTAATTTTATATGGAGTAATACCTACCAGGAAAGTGGAACGGTTACCTGAAGTAATTGCGTAAGTACATACACACGTGCGTAGAATAGGGTTAAGTTCCTAGGTTATAAATATACATGTTTTAGCAAGATAAAATAACAAAGATGAATACCAATGATAATATAACTATAGAAATCAGTGCTACTGATATAAATTTAACCAGTGAAATGGAGGTTCAAATAAACCCCATTAGTCAGAATGACGAAGTAAATACGCCTGTGTCTGTCGAAATAAAGCAAACTGACACATCCATTTCAACTAATTTAGACAGTAAATCAAATGAAAGTAATGCAATGATACAATTGTTATTAAAACTAGATAAAAAACTAGACGAACAGAAAATTGATTCTGATATTAAATTCAATGAATTAAAGAATGAAATAAAAGTGAGTCACGAAAAACTTATTAAGAAATGTGACCAGCTGATTACAAAATTAGATAAGTTACATGTGGTAGAAAGTAAATTAGAAAGTCAGAAAGTACTAGATAGTAGTACCCAGCAAAATGCTGTACTGGATAACATATTTAAAACTGATAATTCCAAAAATGAATGTACTCTAGATAATTCAAATAATACAGGTAGTAAGATAGTGGTGGTAGAAGAGGATAAACATGATAATGAAAATATAATGCATGACAATGAAATATTTGAATTTATGAAGTCAGAAAGAAAGTTGAGAGAAAGTATTTTAGTACAAGGAATGCAGGGGGTAGAATTTTCTTTTAATGTTGTATTAGGGGGTGAAGACAAGTCTTCATATAATTGTTATAAGGATAAGAATGCCTTTAATTTATATTTGATAGACGATAGTTCTACAAATAAAGTTTCTTTTAGTTTTTGTGTACCTAAGAGGTGCAACGATTTTATTATAGGGACCCCTGCATATTTGGAGAGAGAAAGTGTATTTTGGTGTTATGGAGAGAAATGTATTAAGAGAGAAAGTATAGAGAGATATTGTGAGAGTAAAAGAGTAATAGAAATATTTAAAGTAAACAGAAATTACAGACAACTGTTAGAAAGGTTAGGGTTAGATGTGGTATATGAAAATGATGAATACTTACCTGATAATAACAATAAATTGGAAATAACAAGACATGAGAATAAAGACATTATGTACTTACCTGTGGTGGAATATTATGGGGAATATTATGGTATAAACCGAGTAATGACACTGATTAATGATACTAAGACAAACGGAACTCTACTTGATCGTGACTGGGAATATTTGTTTAATAACCGTTCAATAACATATGAATATAATGTATCTAATAAAATCTATGTATTAAATAAGAATTTATATAGACCTAAGATTTGTTTGTTGTTTAATGATGGTGGATAGCCTGTTATATTGTGAAATGAACATTCAATAATAATGTGCAAAGTGGTTTTGAATTGGACTGTTATGGACTGATTTCGATTAATGACACAATAATGAAGTTGGAGTGTATATTTTTATTGTATTAACTGTATTTATATATCCATGTATTTTTGATATGTATTATGTATTACAGGTACCCCAGTGTGTATTATTACATATTTTATATATATAACATGTTTAATAAGAATATTTTAATTAATTACTAATGAATAATAATGAATGTTTAAATAAATAATTATATTGGAATTTTGAAAAGAGGTATTGTTATAAGTAGGTAAGAGAGGAATTTTATAAGAGAATTGTCAATGATTACAGTAAGTGTTTAAACAGGAATAGAGACTGGGTATAGATAAAATGCAGGTGAGTTATTAATTAATATAAATGGAGTTAGAAAAATAAGAATTTTAAGAAAATACAAAGAGAATTAATAGATATTTAGGGACACAGTAGTTAGTTATTATTTGTAAAGAAGGTGTTTAAGTAAAGGTACATACATATATTTGTTGTTGATGAATTCTGTAGTGGGGGTGAGGTGATAAAGAGTAGCCAACCAATAGTGTTGTGGCAGGTATTAGCGTAGTTTAAGGGAGTGTTTGCCGAATTATTTGGAAGGGCAAAATATTAGAGATGTATATAGCCAGTTAGGGAACACCCAACCCAGTGCAAAGACGAGCGGTGCCATAAGATTTAAAGGGAATTAGTAATGGAGTATATAATTGAGATATTGGTGTCATTGATAGGTAAATTTGATGGTCAGTTAGAAGAAGGTGAGTAAAATTATATAATGAAGTATAGTGAATATAGGAGTTATCCAGACTAAACAGTGATAGAAGGTGAAAGGTTAGGTAGTTAAGGAGATACAAAGTTCAGAGGAGAGAGGTAGTAGAAAATGAATAATGAAATAATAATGTAATATGAATAGTAACAATAAGTTCAAAATATATTTTATTATTATAAATAAATAAATTTGATGTTTAATTAATAACTGCAATGGTAAATTTTAATTTAAATACAACTTTTAAGTAAATTATACAAATGTTAATGCATGTCTTAGATATGATTAAATATGATTGAGTATTTAAAATGTATTAACTGTATTATTAATATATCAGTGTTAATTATTAATGTATTATGTATTTATTTGAAAACTTTTTAACATGATTTTATAATACGTGTAGGAAGAGAAAACAAATTTTTAAATGGCGTTGTTAATAATATTTATCAGCCAGATGATTAACTGTTAATAATAATAATAATAATAATAATAATAATAATACTAATAATCATAATAAAAGTTTATTTTAAGAGTTATAAATAAATAAATCGATTTATTAAATTTCTTGATTTGTTTTCTCCAAGTTTGGGAGATATATAATTATATTTTATATTATATATATTTTATATTTTCAATTATATTTCATCCAATTTTAATCCTTTTTCATATTCTTTTTAATCCTTGAGATTTATTATTTTTATAATTTTTATACTTTCTAATTTTATTTAATATAATTTATAATTTTATAAATAGTAAGTCAACCCAGTGCTTATTGGCACAAACCAGCACTTAACTAAGGGGAACCATATCAGTTAAGGAGGTAGTGATTCAATAAGCCACTATATTAATATTTTTTATAAATTGTTTCAGTGTTTGGGTGTGACAGCGGTCCTGAGCTGGCTAACTCGTCAGAGCAGGGGCGTTAAGAGCCTAAGTGGCCTTATGGTGTTGGGATCTCGCAGGAGAAGTCCAGTAAGGTCATGAAGGTACAGTCATTATCACCAGACCAAGGGTGAGTGATTATTGTTTTTTATATAAATTTGTAAGGGGTTTGTGGCGACTTGTCCTGGCTGATCCCTTTAGGAAGTACGAAAGGGTCAATGAAAGTTTGTGTGCTTCGTCACACCATCTTTCATTGAGGGGGTTTTGTGATGGTACAATCATGGTACATTGTATAATTACCTAAAATATGGTAACAAGATAATAAATATTGTATTTTCCTATTTTTTGACATACCCAACCCAACCTAAAACACACGATATCGAATTTACAGTGAGGGGACTATATTACAGTATTTGCCAGGATTTGAACTAATTCATGACAAAAAACGGTGTCACATCACAAAAACAGTGTGCAGTTATTGCGATAAGCAGAGCCAAGCCTTCGTTACGTCAGAGGCTGAGAATGTGTTGACAACAACCAAACTGCGATGTCAACACGATAGACAAAGAAAATGTGACGTCAGTACGCCCCACTTCCGCAGATTTCAACCAGAAATTGTCGTCATTTCATCTGCAGCTCTGATTTGAGCCGGCCGGCCAAAACTCATTCACTCCCGGGTGAAAATTTTAACTTTTTAGACCACTGTAGGTGGTTAATAAACAGTATATAATACCTATATTGCAAGATGTACTAAGAACAGTAATAGTTCGGTTTGGTGTAGGCGTCCTCGGCCAAAGAATCGTCCGAAAGAAGATCGACGTATAGAATCGGTCCCACGACGGTGGGTTACGTGGGTCGACACAAAAGGGTGTCCCGTCAAGCGCAGTAAAATACACCGATTGTGCCGATGTCGGTACGGTTCCAAAAGTGCGAGGAAGTCAACACGGAAATGGGTGAGAACATTCCTATTACATCTTCAATCCTTTGATTCATTCCCAATACGAAATTTTGAATCAATGTAAAATCATTTTAAATTCAATACTAAAAAATCATTTAAATTTTTCAATATATAAAGGGAGCTCCACTATGTATAAAATTTGTACCATGCGTATGTAAGAGTGAGTATTTGAGTGTGTGGGTTAAAAAATATTAAGTGTTGGGTTGTGCTTAAATAACGATTTTATTTACGTTTAAATAATTATAACATATTATAATGCAGCGTATATCTTTTGTGTAGAGTAATATCATGGGGACAACGCCCATGGCGAAATATATATATCCATGTAACATCTATTATGTTTAATGTTAATAAATACTTTTTATATGTTATTTGCAGTTTCGTTATTTCAGGTAATGGGTTTCACTGAACTGGTACGTGTTAACCGAATTCTGACCCTAATAAATAGTAAATGTCGATCATACACAGTACAGTACAGACACTTGCACAACATGGCACCCTAGATTGTTGTACAGACAAAATACATTGTACATTGTAATCAAACATTATAAATTAATATAAGAGATTACATTGGCGCCCGAACAGGGACTAATTGATTACATTGGCACCCGATGATAACAGGAACTCGATATAAGACTTAATTTTATATGGAGTAATACCTACCAGGAAAGTGGAACGGTTACCTGAAGTAATTGCGTAAGTACATACACACGTGCGTAGAATAGGGTTAAGTTCCTAGGTTATAAATATACATGTTTTAGCAAGATAAAATAACAAAGATGAATACCAATGATAATATAACTATAGAAATCAGTGCTACTGATATAAATTTAACCAGTGAAATGGAGGTTCAAATAAACCCCATTAGTCAGAATGACGAAGTAAATACGCCTGTGTCTGTCGAAATAAAGCAAACTGACACATCCATTTCAACTGATTTAGACAGTAAATCAAATGAAAGTAATGCAATGATACAATTGTTATTAAAACTAGATAAAAAACTAGACGAACAGAAAATTGATTCTGATATTAAATTCAATGAATTAAAGAATGAAATAAAAGTGAGTCACGAAAAACTTATTAAGAAATGTGACCAGCTGATTACAAAATTAGATAAGTTACATGTGGTAGAAAGTAAATTAGAAAGTCAGAAAGTACTAGATAGTAGTACCCAGCAAAATGCTGTACTGGATAACATATTTAAAACTGATAATTCCAAAAATGAATGTACTCTAGATAATTCAAATAATACAGGTAGTAAGATAGTGGTGGTAGAAGAGGATAAACATGATAATGAAAATATAATGCATGACAATGAAATATTTGAATTTATGAAGTCAGAAAGAAAGTTGAGAGAAAGTATTTTAGTACAAGGAATGCAGGGGGTAGAATTTTCTTTTAATGTTGTATTAGGGGGTGAAGACAAGTCTTCATATAATTGTTATAAGGATAAGAATGCCTTTAATTTATATTTGATAGACGATAGTTCTACAAATAAAGTTTCTTTTAGTTTTTGTGTACCTAAGAGGTGCAACGATTTTATTATAGGGACCCCTGCATATTTGGAGAGAGAAAGTGTATTTTGGTGTTATGGAGAGAAATGTATTAAGAGAGAAAGTATAGAGAGATATTGTGAGAGTAAAAGAGTAATAGAAATATTTAAAGTAAACAGAAATTACAGACAACTGTTAGAAAGGTTAGGGTTAGATGTGGTATATGAAAATGATGAATACTTACCTGATAATAACAATAAATTGGAAATAACAAGACATGAGAATAAAGACATTATGTACTTACCTGTGGTGGAATATTATGGGGAATATTATGGTATAAACCGAGTAATGACACTGATTAATGATACTAAGACAAACGGAACTCTACTTGATCGTGACTGGGAATATTTGTTTAATAACCGTTCAATAACATATGAATATAATGTATCTAATAAAATCTATGTATTAAATAAGAATTTATATAGACCTAAGATTTGTTTGTTGTTTAATGATGGTGGATAGCCTGTTATATTGTGAAATGAACATTCAATAATAATGTGCAAAGTGGTTTTGAATTGGACTGTTATGGACTGATTTCGATTAATGACACAATAATGAAGTTGGAGTGTATATTTTTATTGTATTAACTGTATTTATATATCCATGTATTTTTGATATGTATTATGTATTACAGGTACCCCAGTGTGTATTATTACATATTTTATATATATAACATGTTTAATAAGAATATTTTAATTAATTACTAATGAATAATAATGAATGTTTAAATAAATAATTATATTGGAATTTTGAAAAGAGGTATTGTTATAAGTAGGTAAGAGAGGAATTTTATAAGAGAATTGTCAATGATTACAGTAAGTGTTTAAACAGGAATAGAGACTGGGTATAGATAAAATGCAGGTGAGTTATTAATTAATATAAATGGAGTTAGAAAATTAAGAATTTTAAGAAAATACAAAGAGAATTAATAGATATTTAGGGACACAGTAGTTAGTTATTATTTGTAAAGAAGGTGTTTAAGTAAAGGTACATACATATATTTGTTGTTGATGAATTCTGTAGTGGGGGTGAGGTGATAAAGAGTAGCCAACCAATAGTGTTGTGGCAGGTATTAGCGTAGTTTAAGGGAGTGTTTGCCGAATTATTTGGAAGGGCAAAATATTAGAGATGTATATAGCCAGTTAGGGAACACCCAACCCAGTGCAAAGACGAGCGGTGCCATAAGATTTAAAGGGAATTAGTAATGGAGTATATAATTGAGATATTGGTGTTATTGATAGGTAAATTTGATGGTCAGTTAGAAGAAGGTGAGTAAAATTATATAATGAAGTATAGTGAATATAGGAGTTATCCAGACTAAACAGTGATAGAAGGTGAAAGGTTAGGTAGTTAAGGAGATACAAAGTTCAGAGGAGAGAGGTAGTAGAAAATGAATAATGAAATAATAATGTAATATGAATAGTAACAATAAGTTCAAAATATATTTTATTATTATAAATAAATAAATTTGATGTTTAATTAATAACTGCAATGGTAAATTTTAATTTAAATACAACTTTTAAGTAAATTATACAAATGTTAATGCATGTCTTAGATATGATTAAATATGATTGAGTATTTAAAATGTATTAACTGTATTATTAATATATCAGTGTTAATTATTAATGTATTATGTATTTATTTGAAAACTTTTTAACATGATTTTATAATACGTGTAGGAAGAGAAAAAAAATTTTTAAATGGCGTTGTTGATAATATTTATCAGCCAGATGATTAACTGTTAATAATAATAATAATAATAATAATAATAATAATAATAATAATAATACTAATAATCATAATAAAAGTTTATTTTAAGAGTTATAAATAAATAAATCGATTTATTAAATTTCTTGATTTGTTTTCTCCAAGTTTGGGAGATATATAATTATATTTTATATTATATATATTTTATATTTTCAATTATATTTCATCCAATTTTAATCCTTTTTCATATTCTTTTTAATCCTTGAGATTTATTATTTTTATAATTTTTATACTTTCTAATTTTATTTAATATAATTTATAATTTTATAAATAGTAAGTCAACCCAGTGCTTATTGGCACAAACCAGCACTTAACTAAGGGGAACCATATCAGTTAAGGAGGTAGTGATTCAATAAGCCACTATATTAATATTTTTTATAAATTGTTTCAGTGTTTGGGTGTGACAGCGGTCCTGAGCTGGCTAACTCGTCAGAGCAGGGGCGTTAAGAGCCTAAGTGGCCTTATGGTGTTGGGATCTCGCAGGAGAAGTCCAGTAAGGTCATGAAGGTACAGTCATTATCACCAGACCAAGGGTGAGTGATTATTGTTTTTTATATAAATTTGTAAGGGGTTTGTGGCGACTTGTCCTGGCTGATCCCTTTAGGAAGTACGAAAGGGTCAATGAAAGTTTGTGTGCTTCGTCACACCATCTTTCATTGAGGGGGTTTTGTGATGGTACAATCATGGTACATTGTATAATTACCTAAAATATGGTAACAAGATAATAAATATTGTATTTTCCTATTTTTTGACATACCCAACCCAACCTAAAACACACGATATCGAATTTACAGTGAGGGGACTATATTACAGTATTTGCCAGGATTTGAACTAATTCATGACAAAAAACGGTGTCACATCACAAAAACAGTGTGCAGTTATTGCGATAAGCAGAGCCAAGCCTTCGTTACGTCAGAGGCTGAGAATGTGTTGACAACAACCAAACTGCGATGTCAACACGATAGACAAAGAAAATGTGACGTCAGTACGCCCCACTTCCGCAGATTTCAACCAGAAATTGTCGTCATTTCATCTGCAGCTCTGATTTGAGCCGGCCGGCCAAAACTCATTCACTCCCGGGTGAAAATTTTAACTTTTTAGACCACTGTAGGTGGTTAATAAACAGTATATAATACCTATATTGCAAGATGTACTAAGAACAGTAATAGTTCGGTTTGGTGTAGGCATCCTCGGCCAAAGAATCGTCCGAAAGAAGATCGACGTATAGAATCGGTCCCACGACGGTGGGTTACGTGGGTCGACACAAAAGGGTGTCCCGTCAAGCGCAGTAAAATACACCGATTGTGCCGATGTTGGTACGGTTCCAAAAGTGCGAGGAAGTCAACACGGAAATGGGTGAGAACATTCCTATTACATCTTCAATCCTTTGATTCATTCCCAATACCAAATTTTGAATCAATGTAAAATCATTTTAAATTCAATACTAAAAAATCATTTAAATTTTTCAATATATAAAGGGAGCTCCACTATGTATAAAATTTGTACCATGCACATGTAAGAGTGAGTATTTGAGTGTGTGGGTTAAAAAATATTAAGTGTTGGGTTGTGCTTAAATAACGATTTTATTTACGTTTAAATAATTATAACATGTTATAATGCAGAGTATATCTTTTGTGTAGAGTAATATCATGGGGACAACGCCCATGGCGAAATATATATATCCATGTAACATCTATTATGTTTAATGTTAATAAATACTTTTTATATGTTATTTGCAGTTTCGTTATTTCAGGTAATGGGTTTCACTGAACTGGTACGTGTTAACCGAATTCTGACCCTAATAAATAGTAAATGTCGATCATACACAGTACAGTACAGACACTTGCACAACATGGCACCCTAGATTGTTGTACAGACAAAATACATTGTACATTGTAATCAAACATTATAAATTAATATAAGAGATTACAGGCAGTATTAACATTAAATTTATCAGTTCGTTTACAGCGAGAAAGCCACACACGTCTCAGCTCTTCGCTTTTTGGAAACCGGTGGTATATGGTACCAGGTTCCTTAAAGCAACAATTATGACACTGCCCAACAGCACAAGAGGCATTACTACTGCTACCACTTTTATTCATTTCAAACTATACGTATATTCCAATGTGTAACATTAGATAAAAACACAACACACACTGACACAATACAAAACAAAAATACAATGACGCTACAAAAATTAAATTGTTTAGACTCAAACGATTGTAATGAACAAAAATGATACTCAAAAGGAACGCACTGTACAAAATTCTGTTAATTCTGACCACAATTAAATACCTAATCTCCCTTTCCAATTAAACTCAAGCACTGTACTGTGAAGTTCTTCCACCAGGTGAAGTCACGCGCCAACAACTGCTGATCGCTAGGTTAGCGCGGGAAGCCGGAATGCCCCCCCCTGAATCGTAGCACACACGTCCAACGTACATTTTGACCGCTAGATTCAATCAAGATTGCCTTGAAAACTTTTTTTCACGAATTCGGGGATTAGGCGTCTTTTATAATAATCCCACTCCCTTTGAAGTGCGCATCAGAATTCGGCTCTTGCTTTTAACGGGTAGCACGGACGATATACCGTTATCTGGAAGTGCGTCTGTGGCTGAGGATGGTAGCATTCATTCCACCGAAGTTATGGAATCAAATGACTTTGACAAGGATTTCATCCAGTTTGTTACCAATGAACTATGCATAGACATAGTTGAACATACGTTAATACCAAGTTCTCCGAATAATGACACCGACGAAGCAGAATTGTTAAAAACAGAGGACTTGGCCCCGTCTGCAAGTGACAACGATGTTCCTCAAGATGCCTTAAAATATCTGGCCAGGTACATCGCATTCAAGTGCCGCTTCATTGATGAAAGTCTAGGTGTGAGAGGCGAAACATTGTGTCTTTCCGGGGAACATAGTCATGACTGGATATCAATTACCGGTATATCAAAGGGGGGGGGGCTTACCCATCCGTCAGACGAGTGGTTACAAGAACTGATTCAGTTTGAGATAGTTTTTACTTCTTTCCATGGACGTACAGTATCAAAACAAGTGAAAGTTATCTCTTATTTGGCCACCTTACTCAAATCTAAATTTCCAGAGGTGGACGAGAAAGTCATTTGTCTGTATGTCAGGACAAGAACATTCACCAGAATCCGCCATCTGAACAAACAGCTCAAACTCAAGTCACTTGAAAAGTATGCAGCAACAAAGAGTCGGCTCTGGGTAGCTTCGTCTTCAAAAATTTAAGTCACCTATGAAGGTATGTATCAACTAAATAACCATTTTCATTTCGTTGATAAAAGTATTTATGTTTACAACTAAATGTACTAGCTTCAGTTTTTAACGTTATAACAATGAAAATGTAGATAAAGAAAATGATTATGATATTGATTATAATTATAATAATTGGAAGCTTGTTTCAAATATATTACACTACATAGAAATGTTTATACACGCACTCATGCGCGCACGCGTGTGCACGTACGCGCACCCACCCACGCAGGCATATTATATATATATTGTAGCATGACAGATAATCCACACAAATACATTACTCAATGATCATTAATGAAGCTCTAATATATGGAGTATCTAAATGAGAATCGTTTAAAATGCACTATTTACTAAATATATTCACAAGAAAGGTTAAATAAAGAAAAATTCTGCAAATAATATAATATAATACAAATTTAAAAACCCAGAAGACTAAAAATGATAATAACAAAATTACCCAGGTAAGATAGAAGCAGGCAATTAATATACCCCGTCAAAGAAATCAGACCAGAAAAAACAAAGCTACTGAAGAAAGAAGAATAATTAAAACTACTATTACTGAAGAATGGAGAAAGAAGAACCAAAATCAAAGAAGAAAGAAGAATAATTAAAACTACTATTACTGAAGAAAGAAGAACAATCAAAGATACAGAAGACAGAAGAAAGAAGAACTAATTAAAACTACTATTACTGAAGAATGAAGAAAGAAGAACAATCAAAGATACAGAAGACAGAAGAAGGAAGAATAATTAAAACTACTACTACCGAAGAGAGAAGAAAGAAGAATAATTAAAATCAAGGAAGAAAGAAGACTAATTAAAACTAAAGAAGAGAGAAGATTAACTAAATCTACTGAAGAAAGAAGAAGGAAGACTAATTAAAACTACTACTACTGAAGAAGGAAGAAGGAAGAATAAAGAAGAACCAAAATCAAAGAAGAAAGAAGAACAAACTAAATCTAATGAAGAAAGAAGAACTAATTAAAACTACTACTACTGAAGAATGAAGAAAGAAGAACTAATTAAAACTACTACTACTGAAGAAGGAAGAAAGAAGAACAATCAAATCTAAAGAAGAAAGAAGAACAATTAAAACTCAAAGAAGAAAGAAGAACAAACTAAATCTAATGAAGAAAGAAGAACTAATTAAAACTACTACTACTGAAGAATGAAGAAAGAAGAATAATTAGAACTAAAGAAGAAAGAAGACTAATTAAAACTACTACTACTGAAGAATGAAGAAAGAAGAACAATCAAAGATACAGAAGACAGAAGAAAGAAGAATAATTAAAACTACTATTACTGAAGAATGAAGAAAGAAGAATAATCAAAGCTACTGAAGACAGAAGAAAGAAGAATAATTAAAACCAAATCTACTGAAGACAGAAGAAAGAAGAACAATCAAAGCTAAAGAAGAAGGAAGAACAATTAAAACTCAAAGAAGAAAGAAGAACAAACTAAATCTAATGAAGAAAGAAGAACTAATTAAAACTACTACTACTGAAGAATGAAGAAAGAAGAACTAATTAAAACTACTACTACTGAAGAATGAAGAAAGAAGAACAATCAAAGCTACTAAAGACAGAAGAAAGAAGAACAATCAAAGATACAGAAGACAGAAGAAGGAAGAATAATTAAAACTACTACTACTGAAGACAGAAGAAAGAAGAATAATTAGAAAACAAGAAGATATTAGCTACGTACTACACATATTATAAATTAAGCTATATTTTGCAATATCGTTTTATTACAAAATCAGCTAGCCCAACCAGTGGGGCTTATAGGTGAGCACAATCTACATACAGCAACCTTTTATTTATTTTATTATACCCACTCAATCACAGTTATATTACATAATTTGGCGAGTCCAACTTGTGGGGCTCGATTACCGCAGAATACCAGAACAAGCAACACTTTATAAATTTAATTATAATATGTAATATCACCGTTATATTACATAAATTGGCGTCCAACTAAAGGGCTGTAATTAGGGGTTGAAAGGCGGTAATTACTTACCCAATTCCTAATTCAGCTTGGCAGCGGTTACCCAGCCAGGGAATCAGGGAAAATAATGCGTTGTGTCACATCAAAGAAGAGAGCGGCGGAGGCCGAGAAAGAACTCGAGATGGAGGATAAGGAGGCGACCCCAGTGGAGGACGTGGAAAAAATACTAGAACGGGTAGAACATCAACAACCAGCACCACTAGAGAAACAACCCGAAATATCCACTCAAACAGGGGACGTCCATGTCCAAGACCAGGAGAAATCCAAAACAACAGAAGATCCGATTTTAGAGAAAATGATGGAAATGTTCATGAGAATGGAAGAAAACAGCAAGAAGATGGAAGAAAACTTAAGGAAGGACAACCAAGCAACGAAAGAAGAATTGAAGAAGGACAACCAAGCAACCAAGGAAGAATTAAGCAAGAAAATGGATTCCACCGAAGAAAACTTGAACAAGAAAATGGATTCTACCACAGAAGAAAATAATAAAAGATTAGAAGATTTGAAGAATGATAACCAATCTTTAAGGGAAGAATTGAAGAAGGACAACCAAGAAACAAAAGAAGAATTGGGCCGTAAAATAGAAAGGACCAATAAGAGAATTGAGGAAACCAGTAAAAAGGTGGAAAAGAAAATGGAAGAAAATAAGAAGAATTTGGAAGAAAAGATGGAAGAAACCAATAAGAAAATCGAAAAGTGATCATCAACAGTTAAGGGAAGAGTTAAGAGAAGATAACCAACTGTTACGGGAAGAATTACGGGAAGTGAACCAGGAGAATCTCGACAAATTAGACGAACGAATGGAGCTATTAAGAAAAGAAATGAACAAGGAACTCATGGAAAACAAGAAATCTATGACCAAAAGGCTGGAAAACGAAACCATAACTATAAATCAACAGATAAGAGAAGTTGATGGAAGATGTCGAATGACGGAAGTGGAGGTACAAGAGTTCAAGGAAGTGGTGAACACAAAGGTCACAAATCTTGAAGAGTCTACTCGCAAGAAGGCGGAAGAAAACCGAAGGGAAAGCCAGGAAGAACTCAGCAAGGTACGAACTCGAATTACCGAAAGATGCGACGGAATGGAGGAAGCAATGACTAACATCACTGGTCAAGTGAGACAGAACCAGGAGGACATGGAAGCAATTCGGAGCCGACCAACCAGCTTTACTAATATCCCAATCAACGAGAACAGAGAGTGGCTTAACTTTCGCCAGTATAAAAGGAAGCCAATGGAGTTCTTGGCCCGTATCGAAGAATATATGGCCAAACATAAAAGTAATCGGTGGTCCAATAATCGTGAACTGTTAGACGAGTCATTCCGTGATATGACGGATAATTGGTGGATGGCGAACAGGAGCGAAATAACCGATTATCCACAGTTCAAAAGTTTGTTTAAGTCTAAGTATTGGTCAGAGACCACCCAGAATTTAATAAGGGACAACATCTGCAATGGCCGATATAGAACTCAGTTTGGCAGTACCATGACTGCGTACTTTCTTGGGAAGGTGTGCCTGGCCAAGCACCTGGAACCAGCTATACCGGAGGAATGCCTGGTGAACAAGCTTTCTTATCATTACGACGAAGAAGTCATAAGAGCTCGAAGAGGTAGTCAGATAAAGACCATACAGGCGATGACGGAGCTATTGGAAAACTATGAGAATAATTAAGACGACCCATATAAAACAAAAACCCCATAGGGAAAGAACCCCCAAAAAACCCCAAAACCAATAAATGCCCAAAAAAGAAAGTATAACACATTAAAAAACCATATCACTGTAAAACTGACAAAAAACTAAAAGTGTTAGCAGTAGTAAATATTAGTGCATTCAAAAAGTTATTGTGTAATGTGTATAAACAAATCTTCACAGTTCCCCCATGGTTGAATATTTCATATTAAAAACTAGAAAAAGACTAGTAAATATAGTAATAATTCACCATGGAAAAGTGTAAGTGATCAAATTATAAATAATAAACTTTAAAAGGGTACATGAGTTGCAGTACATAGTAACAAACTTTAAGTTTTGTGAACAGTGCCTACTTTGATAATGAAGTAGTAATATTACTAAATAAAAGCTACTAAAGCGATATGAACATTCCATAGAATGGAATATAACTTAGGTAGCTAGGGGTATACTTTAAGAGGGGGTATAAATTTTATAAATGGGGAACTACAGAACAAACTGTTTATGAAGAAGTTTATAGAAGGTGTTAACAATTATATATGGAACCAGGATGTTAGGTTCCTATTACATATAACATTTAGATAAATAAGGGTTAGTCATAAGAAATATTAGTATTATAATTGTTATTTTATTGTTCATGTTAATTTAGGAATGCATTATCTAAAATTAGATATCATTCCAATGTTGTAGAAATACTTTTTATTATGTTATTTGGTGATATACCAAAACAATGTTATTAAGAACACCAGTTTTATATATCTGGGTGTTATATTTTAATTGTATAATCTATAATTACTGTTATGCCAGATCAGAGAACTAATTTGTAATCAAATATATCAGAGTCAGAAGTCAGAGAAGGAAATAAAATAATTACATTAGTAAAACATTCTGCAAATAGCCACAATTCAAATCTAGGCAATATAATAAAGTTAAAATGCAGAATAATTAATAAACCTAATCTTATAAACCAGGCAAACTGACAATATTTAGGCAAGATACACCCAACATATTAAATACTATGTAAATAAGGCTTTCTAAAGATATGGTCATTATATGAGTAAAATTATTTGATTGTCTAATGAAATACCATTTGAAACTGAAATAGGTTCACTAACTTTATCAGAAGGGGAATCATATACAACTGAATTATGTGAAAAAACCATCATTAGTATACTAAATTGCAATAAAATAAGTGAGAATTGATAATTATACAAATTTCAGATTTCATAGAATAATAATTATATTAGTTAAAATGGCTATTATTTACATAGAAGACAGGGAAGTATAATTTTAGGCCTACCTCCCAAAAAATTATAAGAAATATAATTTCAGATAAAACTTTGTAATACTAACTTAATTACTATCAAAATAAGTAGAATAGAATAGTGAAAACGAATATGTATTTTATATTGCAAACAGTTAACTAATAACGAATTTATTTTATGAACATAGTGTACTATTTTAAAACGTGTCGGAAGTTATGGCAATTTTTAACAATGTCTGAACTATATTATATAGGCTAAGATTTTCATGAGATGAAGGAAATACAGACAGTTCATTATTATACATTGAAGAGAGCACTTGACAGGAATATTTGATAAAACCAAACTTAATGACGGTTACGTATAACAAGAGTTCGGAATCAGTTTTGTGTAAAAATTAAATTTTTAACTATTCTAATCATTGTGAAATGGTGCAGTTGCCATACGAACTACATAACACTAATAAACAGAACCACATATAACTATTTAAATGAAGTAACACTGGAATCACACCAAATACCAAGTGAATATTCGAGGTTAAACGGACACACATAAACACCAATTGATATACTTAATTAACAACATTTTAACACCAAGTGAATTAGTCCATATTACTACAGTGATATTAAACTATACACCAGAAGATAATATACGATTGCGAAGAAGATTTAACCGCAAAATTCTAAACAACTGTAAGAACAACTTACTAAATATTTATTTCGAAACAATATAATTTAAAATAAAAAGACAAACCACCAAGATAATGTAAGGACAAATGATTAAATAATATTTATAAAAGAACTGATTTAAAATGGAATGATAGAAAAATATATAAATAAAAACAATTTATGGTAATGTGCTCAAATAAGAAGAATAACGAATAATTTAAGGACTAAGTGAAGCTGAAGGAGGATGATAATTAATACAACAATAATTTAGAATTTCTCTGAATTGAAGATTATATAAGAAGAAATGATACGGAGAAATATGTCACAAGAAAGAAAGCGTGCTGAAAATATATCATCTTCTTAGCACCAGGGCCGATTTAACAACAATATTAACCAACATGAGTACCCACCAACAAGCGGACCCAAAATTGAGAAACCTCAAACTTCGGCTAGAAGAGGGAGATGAAACCGTTGCTATATATTACCAGATGAATAAACAAATACTGTTCATTAAAACATCTTTGAAGGAAGAGATTTGGAAGGTAGTTGTCCCGACACAGATCGAAAAGGAATTGATCGTGAATTACCATATACGTTACGGGCACATGGGTGCCCTCAAGGTAATAAAGGCTCTGGAGGAGAGCTGCTATATAAAAAACATCAATAGAAAGGTCCGAATGTATATAAAGAGTTGTAAGATCTGCCAGCTGGTAAAAACTAATAATGAGAAGAAGGAAGGTGTGATGATCCCAATCACTTCCCAAGCGAAATTGGAGAAGGTGTTCCTCGATATCTGCGGACCATTTCCCCGTAGTGGAGGTCGACACCGATATCGGTACCTAACCATCATAATGGACCACTTCACCAAATATATTAAGCTATACCCTACTAACCGAGCGACCACACGGAAAATTCTGGGGATACTAACTGAACAGTATATCCCACACCTGGGGAAACCATCTTCGATCATTACTGATCATGGAACCCAGTTTAAGGGTGGAAATTGGCGGGATACGTTATTGTCAATGGGCATTCGTACATACAAGACCTCGGTCTACCATCCGAGCAGTAATCCGGCAGAGCGGGTGTTGCGAGAAGTGGGGAGGATCCTCAGGACTTATTGTCACCATCAACAAAAAAGGTGGCAAGACTATTTAGAAGCCACGGAGGAATTCCTCAACTTAGCTTACCATCCAGCTATAGGGATAACCCCATATTCTGCTATGTACGAGAAACCACCCCCACGAGAGATCACAGATATCCTCGAATTCCCCAGTAACCATGTGTACAGATTTGATAAAGCTAAATTTTATAACAAGGTGGCAGAAGACCAGTTGAAACGGCAAAATAAGTATCAAAAGGCCAGTGGCAAAGTAATAATATATGAGAAGGGAGAAAAAATTTTACTAAGAAATCGTGAACTTCCCAGCACACTGGAAGGAATAACGAAAAAGTTATTACTATTATACACAGGACCATATATAATATCCAATGTAAAAAATAATAATACCTATGAAATAAAGGAAATCAATTCAGATAGGATAAAGGGAGTATATAACCAGGCGTCCATGAAAAAATATTATGAGTAATGGAATGTATAGAAGAAATAATATGAAAAGTAAAAATTCAAAAATGAAGTAATGACTACTTACTACCTATTATTTAGAAAACAATTTATGGACAAGAGAAAATGAATTTTGAATTAAATCTCAAAATTCAAAAATGAAGTAATGACTACTTACTGCCTACCATTTAGGAAACAATTTATGAATCAAAGAGAAAATGAATTTTGAATTAAATCTCAAAATTCAAAAATGAAGTAATGACTACTTACTACCTATTATTTAGAAAACAATTTATGGACAAGAGAAAATGAATTTTGAATTAAATCTCAAAATTCAAAAATGAAGTAATGACTACTTACTACCTATTATTTAGAAAACAATTTATGGACAAGAGAAAATGAATTTTGAATTAAATCTCAAAATTCAAAAATGAAGTAATGACTACTTACTACCTATTATTTAGAAAACAATTTATGGACAAGAGAAAATGAATTTTGAATTAAACCACTAAATTCAAAAATGAAGTAATGACTACTTACTGCCTACCATTTAGGAAACAATTTATGAATCAAAGAGAAAATGAATTTTGAATTAAATCATCAAAATTCAAAAACCTAAGTAAAAACAACTTACTACCTTATCTTAAAAACAACTTTTAGAAATGAACAAGAAGAAAGGTAATTTGGATAAAACATTACAAACAATTATGTATGGAACCAATTCTGAAAAAACTTTCAAGAATAAAGAAATGGCAGTACAAACCACTGATACGATTTAAATGAATAAACTTATTGTGAAGTAAAATTAATGAGAATTTTATGTCAAATAAACAGAAATATTAAACATATGGAATTAAAAATAAAGGAGTGCATTTGGATAAAAAGCAAGAGCAGGATAACAGTGTGAAAAAAGGAAGAAAAATCTATATATAAATAAATCCATAAGGAAAAGATGATCATATAATAAATGTCAATTATAAGAAGTACAATTAAAAGAGTAATTGAAAAAACATAATATTAGTGGAATGATTCAAAATATAATACAAAATATATGCTACCCATGACCGGAAGGAGATTGTGATAACTGTCAAAAAATGACAGAGAATTAAAAACTTTACACTGAATAAGGAGTGATAATTATATTATACCAGCTTCCAATCACAAGGAGAAATAAAATGACATCAGAGCTAACCATTGAGAAAAATAACTAAGATAGAAATATTAATAGATCTGTTCGTATACGAAGTGAAATATCCCAAGATATTTAATTTTTTTTATAGTCATAAGGTGGACTATTCTTATATAATTTTTATTAATGACTGTCTGAGATAAGTCCAGCAGTATTATTATGTATTGGTCAGAGATGATTTACCTCTGTAATCAATAAATGACGTAGCATGGCCAGCAGAGTGAGATGCCTACAGAGCCCCTCTGGACACTGCCCCAGCTAACGTATTAGGGAATTTTAGGGAATAAATATCCCAAGGATAAAGAAACAAGTTAAGAAGAAAATGGAAAAATAAAAAATAACGAACCTCAGATGACTATTACTATCAGTAAGAATCCAGTTAATAATGAAATATAGATAAGCTCAAAAATATAGGAGAAAAAATTTTAGAAATGTGAAGGAAGTAAAGAAATATAATTTATAATATAATGTCATAAGCAATTACTTCAGACAAACTAAGTATGATCTGAACTAATCACTTCTGGAAGAGAGCAATCTGTAGCATGACAGATAATCCACACAAATACATTACTCAATGATCATTAATGAAGCTCTAATATATGGAGTATCTAAATGAGAATCGTTTAAAATGCACTATTTACTAAATATATTCACAAGAAAGGTTAAATAAAGAAAAATTCTGCAAATAATATAATATAATACAAATTTAAAAACCCAGAAGACTAAAAATGATAATAACAAAATTACCCAGGTAAGATAGAAGCAGGCAATTAATATACCCCGTCAAAGAAACCAGACCAGAAAAAACAAAGCTACTGAAGAAAGAAGAATAATTAAAACTACTATTACTGAAGAATGAAGAAAGAAGAACCAAAATCAAAGAAGAAAGAAGAATAATTAAAACTACTATTACTGAAGAAAGAAGAACAATCAAAGATACAGAAGACAGAAGAAAGAAGAACTAATTAAAACTACTATTACTGAAGAATGAAGAAAGAAGAACAATCAAAGATACAGAAGACAGAAGAAGGAAGAATAATTAAAACTACTACTACCGAAGAGAGAAGAAAGAAGAATAATTAAAATCAAGGAAGAAAGAAGACTAATTAAAACTAAAGAAGAGAGAAGACTAACTAAATCTACTGAAGAAAGAAGAAGGAAGACTAATTAAAACTACTACTACTGAAGAAGGAAGAAGGAAGAATAAAGAAGAACCAAAATCAAAGAAGAAAGAAGAACAAACTAAATCTAATGAAGAAAGAAGAACTAATTAAAACTACTACTACTGAAGAATGAAGAAAGAAGAACTAATTAAAACTACTACTACTGAAGAAGGAAGAAAGAAGAACAATCAAAGCTAAAGAAGAAAGAAGAACAATTAAAACTCAAAGAAGAAAGAAAAACAAACTAAATCTAATGAAGAAAGAAGAACTAATTAAAACTACTACTACTGAAGAATGAAGAAAGAAGAATAATTAGAACTAAAGAAGAAAGAAGACTAATTAAAACTACTACTACTGAAGAATGAAGAAAGAAGAACTAATTAAAACTACTACTACTGAAGAAGGAAGAAAGAAGAACAATCAAAGCTAAAGAAGAAAGAAGAACAATTAAAACTCAAAGAAGAAAGAAGAACAAACTAAATCTAATGAAGAAAGAAGAACTAATTAAAACTACTACTACTGAAGAATGAAGAAAGAAGAATAATTAGAACTAAAGAAGAAAGAAGACTAATTAAAACTACTACTACTGAAGAATGAAGAAAGAAGAACAATCAAAGATACAGAAGACAGAAGAAAGAAGAATAATTAAAACTACTATTACTGAAGAATGAAGAAAGAAGAATAATCAAAGCTACTGAAGACAGAAGAAAGAAGAATAATTAAAACCAAATCTACTGAAGACAGAAGAAAGAAGAACAATCAAAGCTAAAGAAGAAGGAAGAACAATTAAAACTCAAAGAAGAAAGAAGAACAAACTAAATCTAATGAAGAAAGAAGAACTAATTAAAACTACTACTACTGAAGAATGAAGAAAGAAGAACTAATTAAAACTACTACTACTGAAGAATGAAGAAAGAAGAACAATCAAAGCTACTAAAGACAGAAGAAAGAAGAACAATCAAAGATACAGAAGACAGAAGAAGGAAGAATAATTAAAACTACTACTACTGAAGACAGAAGAAAGAAGAATAATTAGAAAACAAGAAGATATTAGCTACGTACTACACATATTATAAATTAAGCTATATTTTGCAATATCGTTTTATTACAAAATCAGCTAGCCCAACCAGTGGGGCTTATAGGTGAGCACAATCTACATACAGCAACCTTTTATTTATTTTATTATACCCACTCAATCACAGTTATATTACATAATTTGGCGAGTCCAACTTGTGGGGCTCGATTACCGCAGAATACCAGAACAAGCAACACTTTATAAATTTAATTATAATATGTAATATCACCGTTATATTACAATATATATATATATATATTGTAACAATTGCTTGAGGTCGTACCTGTTAAAATGTATCACACTTGTTTATTTTGTGTATTAGTGTGAATGTAGTGTGTTTGCCTCACACCGGTCGTTACATAAATCGATGTCACTACTGGAGTCCGTAGCGTTGTCAATGTTACCAGTACAACCTACCTGTTAATTCATAGGGGTTGCGAATCCCGGGTGGCGCCAAATTGTTTCTATTAAAACAATTAAAATAGTTAAATTCTAAAATGATACGTGTGATTAGCATGGACAGCTGGATCATTTGAATGGTTCCCGCCGCTATATAAGTTGCCGTTTCGTCCACTCGTGATGAGCGCTAGTTGGCTGTTGAATAAAACTCGCTAACACACATATACTCTACAAAATCCTATGAAATAACAAGATAGTAATACTCGGTACTGTGTTTTTAATACAAATTTGGTCATCAATAAATATGACAAATGAATTATAAATAATTTGATAACATTTGGCTCCAGCTTAGAGCTTGAAACATAAAAATATCTCAGCGTTGGCAAAATTGATTTCAAAACATTATCGTTTGACAAAATGGCGTCAGTTAGATTCAATAAATTACTATGTTTAAAATCTGGAGATCATGAAATAAGACATAAACGTTGGTTACATTAAAAAAGTACACTACCATACCTTATACGTACTTAGAAATTATAATGTGTTTTTACAATTTGTTAGCCATGATTGTTTTTTGGTGTATTTCTTTTTAAATTACATTTTGAATTCAGCCTGATGGCTTCACTTATTTGTTTGTGTTTTAACTACTATTCAACATACATTTTCATTACTCTTCTTTTAAAATATAATAATTAGGTTTATGGACTGTAGGTTCCCTTCAGCCATATTCCAATTTTAACATTGTACCAACTATTCTTTACAAGTCATTAGTTATTATTAGTTCTAATATTGATTTCTTTATTTTGTTACAATCTAGAGTGATAAATATTGTCACTTCTCATAAAATTATGAAAGTTAATTCCCCTTTCAACATGGGGTGTTTTATTCTTTGTAGTCTTAATTTTAATAACAAAACTTTAATTCTATTCTACCATACCATGTTAACACAAGTTACTCTTGTCTGGGCTTTCTCCCTGAATAACATCACAAGCTTCTTTATATTAATTTGGAATACTATTGCTAATTATTTCTAGTTATATTAATGTTTACAATGTCACTCCAATCATTGATTGCTCATCAATGTTTTATAAAGTGTCTCCTTACCTATCATTATATTTTTAATGTTTCACATACACTTTCACTATTTTTAGGGTACTTACACTTCACTAAAGCACTTCACTTTGGTTCACTGTTTTGTATTGAGTGTTATTTAATGGGTAATCCCTATACTTTCTCCTACCATTTCTCACTATTTCTTTCTAGCATGATATTTACTATTAATAATATGAGGTTAGTTGTTTTTTGTTAAATCTAACCTTTCTGACTGTGTTAGTGTACTTTTTCTATATTACATTACTTTACAATTGTATTGTCTTTAAAATGGGTACATAGGTTAATTTAATGATAACAATAATATTGGTTTCATCAATACTTAATTATTCGAGGTTTATTGACCGTATTCTATCCTTGAGTATACTATCTTTCCCCTTTATATGTGTGTTAGTTCCCCTTGGGTTTAACCTGTCTCCTCTTCATTCTTCCTCTTCTTCATCTTCAATAGTCTTCATCTTGGTTCGGTTTTCCTCTTCTTCTCTTCTGGTTTAAATTCTGTTTAATTGTAGGGATCTGTTCTCTTCCTCAGGTTCTTCTTTAGTTCTGTGTTCATCATTGTTTTGTCTATCATATTTTTTCTTGAGTATGTTACGTGGTTCCCTTCTTTACGTTTATGTTGTTGGCTCAATCACTTGGGTTGGGTAATATCGTCGTACGTCGTGTCAAAATATTTACATTTTAATCATTTTTTAAACATTTTATTTTATATGAAGTATTTTTATATCAAGCATTATCTTTTTTATCACTGGTACGGGATTTGGCTTAATTGTATCGTAACATAATGCCTCTCCTCTAAAATTGATCATTTTAATAAAACACTAGCATAGTTTTTTATGAAATTATCAGTTATAGATAACTTTTTTCCTCCTCTTCCTTGTTTGTTTCTTCATTCTTCGTTTCTCTTCTTACTTAATTCATTCTATTTTATTTGGATATGTTTTTATTTATTTCCATTGGTGCATTTTCCCTCATACACAAATTTTTCCCTAACTTTTATACAGTAGTTGGTTTCTCCCATTACTACTCATTTTTCTGAGACCAGAGGCACATCATCTCTGCTCAGTTCATTTGGATTGCTGGACTTTTCAACAGTCAATCTTAAATACCTTCTTTGTCAACTTGTGACTTAATAATAATATAATATAATATACTTTGGGATTGTCCACCTTGTGGTTTGTTTTTAGATCACTTTGTCATTACTACTCATTCTTCCTTCCGCTATACCTTAACTATACACTATCATCTACTTATACACTTGATTGTTTTTATCTTTATTCATATGTTAATTTCATCATATCTCACTTTTCATTATTTTATTTTCAATGCTCGTTGTGATCATTTTAATTGTCTTAGACATTTTTTTTTCTTAGTCATTTAGCAAAATTCTGCTTTAGCCATATCTGTGTATTGGTTTTATACATAATCTCCCTCTCTCCTTGTACCAGTTAAAATTTTATTTATTTTTTTCTTATAATACTTTTGATTCAGTATAATTTCAAGTATTTATCTCATTAATTTGAGCTTGATTTTATTTTTGTTTATTTTATTCTGTATTAAATATCATTTTTGATAATTCTTTGGTAAGTTAATTGTCTTACCTTAAAGGAATGTTTGTAGCGTATTCCTTTTTAGTTATTTTTTGATTTAATTATAATTGTAAGTTTGTGTTCTTACATTTTTATTATATAGGAATGTGTGTAACTTATTCCTTATTATCTCACTTTTTACTTCATACTTCATATATCAATCTTTTATTAGACTGCAAATTAATTTAAATTGAAAGGAATTTGTGTAACTGTTTCCTTTGTTTTTTTTTTCATTATTATCTACTTATATTAATTCTTTTTATGGTTCCGCATATATCATCTAAATAAGTTAGTAAGCTGCTCTTACAATCTCTTTTGGAATTTTGAAATATGTTTCATTTCACAATGGTTTTATTCTTCTTCGTAAAACTTTTTTATCGAAGTTTGGTTATAAACTCCCTTGATTTTTCTTGTATTGATATTACTGATCTGGTAAGTATTATTACCATTATCTTTTGTGATGATATACGGACCGGTATATAGCAATAATAATTTCTTTGCTATACCTTCCATTGTACTTGGCAGTTCACGATTTTTAATTAATATTTTTTCTCCCTCTTTGTATTTGATTATTTTGGGTTGGTTTTTTGCATATTTGGCCTTTTGTTTCTCAATCTTTTCCACTATTAGGCTGTACCATTTGTTTTTGTCATACGGGTCTTCTGGGTTTTTTGGGAATTCTATTATCTCTTGTATCTCTCTGTTTGGCTTCCTCTCGAACATCATCAAGTAAGGTGTACTTTCAGTGAATTGGTGATAGCTGATATTTAAAAACACTTCGGTTGAAGGTAAATATTTGTACCATTCTCTCTGGTTGTTATGACAATAAGTTCTCAAAATGCGTCCCATCTCTCTCAACATTCTTTCTGCGGGATTGCTACTAGGGTGGTAGACTGAAATTTTATAAGTTTTAATATTTAGTTTTAGTAATTCTTCTCTCCACCTTCTTCCTTTAAATTGCGTTCCATGATCGGTTATTAACATGTACGGTTTTCCAATCTCTACTATGTATTTATTTTTAATAATATCTAATATTTTCTTTGTTGTGGCTCTGTTTATAGCATATAATTTGGTGTACTTGGTGTAATGGTCAAGTATGATAACAATGAATTTGTAGCCATGTCTTCCTCCGCTACGTGGGAATGGTCCACATATGTCGAGGAACGTCTTCTCTAGTTTGGCACTGGATGTGATGGGTATCATCGTTCCATCTTTCCTTTCGTTATTGGTTTTGACCATCTGACACAATGTGCAGGTTTTTATGTTTTTATTCACTTTTCTTGCAATATTTTTTATGAACAAATCTTCCTCTAAAGCTTTTACCATTTTAATTGTTCCCATGTGGCCGTATCTCACATGATAATCTTTGATGATTTGATTTTCTAATGATTGAGGAATTACTAGTTTCCAAGTGTCTTGGTTCTTTTTTGTTTTTATAAATAAAATATCATTGTATACACAGTAAAATTTGTTAATAATGGCTTCAGACTCCATCAGTCTTTTTCTGATGTTGGATATTTTTGTATCTTGCTCTTGTTGCAACACTATCTGGTTTACAATATTTTCCAGGTCTTTCCTATCTTTCAATATATAATACACTTTTGCTATCTTCCCCTTTTCTCCTTCAAATGTCTGATTTACTACATTTATTCTGGATAATACGTCAGCCACTATATTTTTCCGTCCTGGAATATACTCCCATGTAATGTGGTATTCTTGCAAAGCAAGTATCCATCGAGTAAGTCATCCATGATTCAACTTACACTGTTTAAGAAACGATATTGATTTATGGTCACTTTGGACCGTGATATTATATCCAAGTATGTACGTCCTAAACTTGCCGCACGCGAATACTATGCTGAGCAACTCCTTTTCTGTAACATTGTAGTTACGCTCACAGCTATTCAGTATTCGGCTGGCGAAGCTAATGACCAGGTGATTGCCATCTTCGTCTTCCTGGTATAACTCTGCGCCTAGACTTACATCACTAGCGTCGCAGTTTAGGTAGATCTGTTTTTCAAAATTAGGGTGGTGTAATATAACAGTATCAACAAATTTTTGTTTAATTAATTTGAGCACTTCCTCTTGTTCCGCTCCCCACGTCCATTTTTCTTTTGAAGAGAGTTGTTTGGAAAATTTTGCTGTTAGGTGGGAGTAGTTGGTCTGAAACTTCCTATAGTAATTACATACTCCTAGGAAGGATTGCAATTGCTTTTTGTTTCTTGGTGATGGGAAATTTTGTATGGCTTCAACCTTCTCTTGGGATGGAGAGATTCCCTCCTCGGTTAGGTTGAATCCTAAGAACTTCACTTCTTTAGCAATAAATTTTGATTTGTCTAACTTAAGTGTGATATTGTTGTTAGATAATTTTTCCAATACATGTCTGACTCTTTCACAGTGTTCGTCCCAGTTTGCTGACGTGATAAGTAGGTCGTCAACGTACACTGTAGTAAATTCCAGTGCCTCTTGACCTAACACTTGGTCCATGCACTTCACGAACACTGCTACTGAATTAATGAGTCCAAATGGTAACCTTTTGAACTGGTAATTTCTACCGTCAAATATGAAAGCCATGTACTGTCTACTGTGTGGGTGCAGCTCTACCTGCCAATACCCACATACAGTATCCCAGGTGCTAATATACCTTATCCCATGAAATCTCTTCAGAATTTCTTCTATTTCTCCTGGTGAGGTTCTGTCATTGATAATCATCTTATTTATTTCTCGGGCATCCAGGCAAATTCGTACCTTGCCATTTTTCTTGGGTATGGCAACTATGGGGCTGGTATATTGAGAATGACTATACTCAATTATATCTTCAGCAATCATTCTATTTATTTCCATTCTGACTTCATTTTTTAGGGAATGTACTATAGGATATGATTTCCTGTGGAAGTCCACTGGTTCTCGGAACTGAATTTCACATTGGTATCCTTTAACCTTTCCTGGGGTGTTTGAAAAGACATACTGATAATCATTATAAATGGCGATTAGTTTTTTAGATTGTTGCTCACTAATTTCCTGCATAGGCCGTTCTCTTTGGAAGGTTATAATCTCTTCCAACTTCTGTTTCCACAAGGTTTTACGCTCCTCCTCCTCTGCCATGGTGATAGATGGTTCATGCCTCTGACAATAATAACTCTTCAGTTCTGGGTTTTGGCTTAAAGCAATTGGACTTGGTACACAATTTATAATGTTTGCGGACCAGGTTCCTTGTTCTGAAGTTAATAACACTACTCCCTTCTGCAGGTTTATTACTGCTGAATACCTTCTTAGTACATCACATCCGATAAGCATATTGAATGGTAGCCCACTTGCCACGAGAAATATAATAGGGATGGTTGATTCTAGATTATCTAGCTCCAATGACACTTGTTTTCTCACCGTTTTGTTCTGTTTACCAGTTGCACCAATGATGATTATATTATTTATTGGCAATGTAGGGATTGGTGTTCGAGAGTGAGCTCGAATTCTTTCTAATTCAGGCTGGTTAATTAGAGAGATATTAGACCCCGTATCCACCATGATAATGGTTATGGTACCGTTTATTGTCGCCTTTATATGAACAATTTCACTATTATTTTGTGGAAATTGATTGGCCTCTTCCTCGAGAAGTTCTTCTCGAATATCCTTTAAATAGTTGTTGTAGATTATCGTGATTACTTTGGTTTCCTTATCTGACATTGTTTGACGTATCAACCCAAGTGGTTGGTCATGTGAAGGGCATTCATACTTTTTCACTGACCCTTTTAGTTTAAAGGTGGTTGCTGGCTGACGGCCAGGTTGCTTGGCTGGTTGTTCGTTTCATTGTTCGGCACATTTTGCTGGTTACTTCCATTTTGAAGTGGTTCGTGGTTCCTGTTCACTGATGGTCTATTGTTAGTCTCGTCAGACGCGTGGTACCATGATTCTGGGTGCCAATTCGGGTTGTATCTTCGGTGGTTATTCCGCCTTCTCTCACTAATAAAATTTACATGACGTCGGTTGTCACTTCTATTTGGATTACCCCCGGGTCCCCGGTTGTACTGGTAACTAGGATGATACCGGTTGCCGTAGTAATTATGGTTATTGGGGTGACCGTTGGTACGTTGTTCAGGTTCCGCTCCTAGGTAATTATCATTTGGTCGGTTATTATTATTTGGGCTGTTTCTATTGTTGTTTTGATTTCCTGAATGATGGTTTTGTTGACCTCTGTTACCAGGCTGATTATTCGGAGGGTGATGCTGAGTATTTCCATTGAATGTTTGTTCGGCATTATTATCATTATTATTTCGGCCCCAGTTATTCCGATTATTGCTTTGTGGATGATTGTATGGTCCATGGAAATTAGTTGTACTCTTATGTTCATTCCACTTGTTGTACCTTTGGTTTGTGATCCTGTTTTTTCGATACTGGTTATCATTCTCCAGGTCCTCCAATAGACTAACCATTCCTTGAATTGTTTTGATTTGTCCCTGCCTTCTGGCCTTCTGGATGGCTTCTTCGTAATGATAACCCAGTTGTATTACCAACGACTCCTCGGGTATCTTGGGTTCCAAATTTCTGGCTAAGCATACTTTTCCCAGAAAGTAAGATGTTAACGTGTGTCCTCCTTGTGTCTCGTACCTTCCATTACTGATATCGTTGCGGACCACATTCTGTGTTGATTCGGACCAATATTTCTCCCGGAACTGTTTCTTAAACTCTTGGGTATCATTGATCTCAGGTCGTGTGGCCGTCCACCAATTGTCATGGGTGTCACGGAACATTTCATCGATCATACTTCTCACACTGGACCACCTGGGTTCTCTGTTCTTCTCTATCAGCTCTTCTACCCGTTTGAGGAATTCTATCGGGTTTCTCCGGTAGCTACGAAAATTGATTATTTCTCGATTTTCACTGGTTATGAACTGTGTGTGATTATATGGTTTTTCTCTTAATGCATCCAATTCTTCCTGCATCTGTTTCTCTCGTATATTGAACCCCTGGATTTTTTCTCTGTTTTCTCGGGTCAGTCCGTCTATTTTATCTATGATGGTGTATACTTTCTCCACCCGATTGTTTACATCCAGTTGTAGCTCTTGGTGCCTCTCCTCCAGTTCCTTGACCACCTCCTGTTTGTTCTTCTGGCACCCTACAGTAAGGACTTGGTAGAATTCCGTCGCTCTCAATTTACCTTCCTCCTCTACATTACTAATTTTATTATTCAACTCTTCTCGGATTTGTATCACTGTTTCGTTGGTCTCCGTTACCGTTTGCCTGATCTCTTCTCGACATCCGACCAGTTGTTGCTTCCATTCCTCCTTGGTTTTCTTACTTACTTCCTCGATTTTCAGTTGGAGAATATCATGATTATTTTCCATCTTTTTATTTACTATCTCCAGATCCTTCTTGATCTGTTTCTTCAGCTCTTCGCTCTTCTTTTCCAATGCCTCCTGACTTCTCTTCAAGTCTTCATGGTTGCTCTCTATTTTGTCATTCAGGAATTCTATACTCTCCTTCATTTGCTTCTTCAATTCTTTACTGTTTAGGTCCAGTTTTTCTAATTTTTTATTCAAATCTTCACTGTTTAGGTCCAGTTTTTCTAATCTTTTATTCAAATCTTCCTTGTCCCGTCTTCTCTCTTCCTTGTCCGACTCTAATCTGTTCATTTGTTCCATCATCATTCTCATCAAACTATCGAGATTCGTTTCTTCTGTTGGTTTGACTGGTTGGTTATTTACCATGACTTCTGCTTCTATTTCCGGTTCAAGTGGATTGGGATTTTCCATTTGGTCCTCCTGTGGGTTTTCTTCTGACAATTCTCCAGTCGTTTCCTCCACTTCTACTTCCTCAACTTCCTCCATTTCTTCTGGGTTTCCTTTTTGGTTTACTGCTTCCTTCCCTTTGCGTCTCGTAACCATACCGTGTCTATTCATGACCGCCGCTAGTTAGTCTTTCTAGCCTCACGTTGCTGGTCGCCAATATGTAACAATTGCTTGAGGTCGTACCTGTTAAAATGTATCACACTTGTTTATTTTGTGTATTAGTGTGAATGTAGTGTGTTTGCCTCACACCGGTCGTTACATAAATCGATGTCACTACTGGAGTCCGTAGCGTTGTCAATGTTACCAGTACAACCTACCTGTTAATTCATAGGGGTTGCGAATCCCGGGTGGCGCCAAATTGTTTCTATTAAAACAATTAAAATAGTTAAATTCTAAAATGATATGTGTGATTAGCATGGACAGCTGGATCATTCGAATGGTTCCCGCCGCTATATAAGTTGCCGTTTCGTCCACTCGTGATGAGCGCTAGTTGGCTGTTGAATAAAACTCGCTAACACACATATACTCTACAAAATCCTATGAAATAACAAGATAGTAATACTCGGTACTGTGTTTTTAATACAAATTTGGTCATCAATAAATATGACAAATGAATTATAAATAATTTGATAACATTTGGCTCCAGCTTAGAGCTTGAAACACAAAAATATCTCAGAGTTGGCAAAATTGATTTCAAAACATTATCGTTTGACGAAATGGCGTCAGTTAGATTCAATAAATTACTATGTTTAAAATCTGGAGTTCTTTGGATCATGAAATAAGACATAAATGTTGGTTACATTAAAAAAGTACACTACCATACCTTATACGTACTTAGAAATTATAATGTGTTTTTACAATTTGTTCGGTAGTGTTGTATTTCTGTTACAAAAATTGTGCTCTCAAACAAAGTTATATTTTGATTAATAAAATGTTTTTAAGTAAGTAAATTATGCATTTACACCTTTGAAAGAAAATACTACTTGTTAAATAGTGAGAAATTTTATCATTTGAAAAATATTTTAAGTAATTTGGGTTTTTGGGATTAAGGAATTTATTCGATACTTATCAGTTCATATCACCTTGAAGTGTAGTCATCGGGTTATTGGATATTCTTCAATTTTGGGTTGGTTTTAAACTTCGAACATCTTTTTCGATCTGGTCTTGGGTTTTTCTTTAATTAATTTATTTAATTTGGTTCCTGGACATCGTTAATTCTTTGTAGATCGACATCTATTCATCTTTGGTCATCTTGGTTCACTTTTGCGACTTTTTGTAACTATTTAAATTAAAATTTCAAACATTCCAATTTTGCGTGCCACTTACCCACGCGTCGTTTTTTTTAGAGTCTATATAATTTAACGGAAAATAAGCCCTCAATGTCTCGTTGTCATAGTAACCGTAATTCGGTGATTGGTTAATTACTCCTTTAAAGACATTGTTAAAATATTTGAATTTTTATTCAAATTTATTAAGTATTTTCCTAATGATTTTATTCCTTTATAATTCCTTTGGGGCAATAAATGACATCACTATTATCTTTCTTTCCTTTCAAAGTTTACAACGATACCTCATAAGGTCATATTCTGTTATACATTAACTATAGTCTAATTATTTGACATTTAATAAATAACATATCTTTCTTAAATTAAACTATTACAATAACATTTCTGTTTTAAAATAATTGACAAATAATTACTGGCCCTTCACTGGTCTTAGATTAGTAAGATTTCTTGTGAAATTGATACAATTTACATTTGAATGTCTTTGGCAGTTAGATGTTTTCATAGTCAAGATTAGCCATGATTGTTTTTTGGTGTATTTCTTTTTAAATTACATTTTAAATTCAGCCTGATGGGCTTCACTTATTTGTTTGTGTTTTAACTACTATTCAACATACATGTTCATTACTCTTCTTTTAAAATATAATAATTAGGTTTATGGACTGTAGGTTCCCTTCAGCCATATTCCTCTTTTAACATTGAACCAACTATTCTTTACAAGTCATTAGTTATTATTAGTTCTAATATTGATTTCTTTCTTTTGTTACAATCTAGAGTGATAAATATTGTCGCTTCTCATAAAATTATGAAAGTTAATTCCCCTTTCAACATGGGGTGTTTTATTCTTTGTAGTCTTAATTTTAATAACAAAACTTTAATTCTATTCTACCATACCATGTTAACACAAGTTACTCTTGTCTGGGCTTTCTCCCTGAATAACATCACAAGCTTCCTTTATATTAATTTGGAATACTATTGCTAATTATTTCTAGTTATATTAATGTTTACAATGTCACTCCAATCATTGATTGTTCATCAATGTTTTATAAAGTGTCTCCTTACCTATCATTATATTTTTAATGTTTCACATACACTTTCACTATTTTTAGGGTACTTACACTTCACTAAAGCACTTCACTTTGGTTCACTGTTTTGTATTGAGTGTTATTTAATGGGTAATCCCTATACTTTCTCCTACCATTTCTCACTATTTCTTTCTAGCATGATATTTACTATTAATAATATGAGGTTAGTTGTTTTTTGTTAAATCTAACCTTTCTGACTGTGTTAGTGTACTTTTTCTATATTACATTACTTTACAATTGTATTGTCTTTAAAATGGGTACATAGGTTAATTTAATGATAACAATAATATTGGTTTCATCAATACTTAATTATTCGAGGTTTATTGACCGTATTCTATCCTTGAGTATACTATCTTTCCCCTTTATATGTGTGTTAGTTCCCCTTGGGTTTAACCTGTCTCCTCTTCATTCTTCCTCTTCTTCATCTTCAATAGTCTTCATCTTGGTTCGGTTTTCCTCTTCTTCTCTTCTGGTTTAAATTCTGTTTAATTGTAGGGATCTGTTCTCTTCCTCAGGTTCTTCTTTAGTTCTGTGTTCATCATTGTTTTGTCTATCATATTTTTTCTTGAGTATGTTACGTGGTTCCCTTCTTTACGTTTATGTTGTTGGCTCAATCACTTGGGTTGGGTAATATCGTCGTACGTCGTGTCAAAATATTTACATTTTAATCATTTTTTAAACATTTTATTTTATATGAAGTATTTTTATATCAAGCATTATCTTTTTTATCACTGGTACGGGATTTGGCTTAATTGTATCGTAACATAATGCCTCTCCTCTAAAATTGATCATTTTAATAAAACACTAGCATAGTTTTTTATGAAATTATCAGTTATAGATAACTTTTTTCCTCCTCTTCCTTGTTTGTTTCTTCATTCTTCGTTTCTCTTCTTACTTAATTCATTCTATTTTATTTGGATATGTTTTTATTTATTTCCATTGGTGCATTTTCCCTCATACACAAATTTTTCCCTAACTTTTATACAGTAGTTGGTTTCTCCCATTACTACTCATTTTTCTGAGACCAGAGGCACATCATCTCTGCTCAGTTCATTTGGATTGCTGGACTTTTCAACAGTCAATCTTAAATACCTTCTTTGTCAACTTGTGACTTAATAATAATATAATATAATATACTTTGGGATTGTCCACCTTGTGGTTTGTTTTTAGATCACTTTGTCATTACTACTCATTCTTCCTTCCGCTATACCTTAACTATACACTATCATCTACTTATACACTTGATTGTTTTTATCTTTATTCATATGTTAATTTCATCATATCTCACTTTTCATTATTTTATTTTCAATGCTCGTTGTGATCATTTTAATTGTCTTAGACATTTTTTTTTCTTAGTCATTTAGCAAAATTCTGCTTTAGCCATATCTGTATATTGGTTTTATACATAATCTCCCTCTCTCCTTGTACCAGTTAAAATTTTATTTATTTTTTTCTTATAATACTTTTGATTCAGTATAATTTCAAGTATTTATCTCATTAATTTGAGCTTGATTTTATTTTTGTTTATTTTATTCTGTATTAAATATCATTTTTGATAATTCTTTGGTAAGTTAATTGTCTTACCTTAAAGGAATGTTTGTAGCGTATTCCTTTTTAGTTATTTTTTGATTTAATTATAATTGTAAGTTTGTGATTCTTACATTTTTGTTATATAGGAATGTGTGTAACTTATTCCTTATTATCTCACTTTTTACTTCATACTTCATATATCAATCTTTTATTAGACTGCAAATTAATTTAAATTGAAAGGAATTTGTATAACTGTTTCCTTTGTTTTTTTTTTCATTATTATCTACTTATATTAATTCTTTTTATGGTTCCGCATATATCATCTAAATAAGTTAGTAAGCTGCTCTTACAATCTCTTTTGGAATTTTGAAATATGTTTCATTTCACAATGGTTTTATTCTTCTTCGTAAAACTTTTTTATCGAAGTTTGGTTATAAACTCCCTTGATTTTTCTTGTATTGATATTACTGATCTGGTAAGTATTATTACCATTATCTTTTGTGATGATATACAGACCGGTATATAGCAATAATAATTTCTTTGCTATACCTTCCATTGTACTTGGCAGTTCACGATTTTTAATTAATATTTTTTCTCCCTCTTTGTATTTGATTATTTTGGGTTGGTTTTTTGCATATTTGGCCTTTTGTTTCTCAATCTTTTCCACTATTAGGCTGTACCATTTGTTTTTGTCATACGGGTCTTCTGGGTTTTTTGGGAATTCTATTATCTCTTGTATCTCTCTGTTTGGCTTCCTCTCGAACATCATCAAGTAAGGTGTACTTTCAGTGAATTGGTGATAGCTGATATTTAAAAACACTTCGGTTGAAGGTAAATATTTGTACCATTCTCTCTGGTTGTTATGACAATAAGTTCTCAAAATGCGTCCCACCTCTCTCAACATTCTTTCTGCGGGATTGCTACTAGGGTGGTAGACTGAAATTTTATAAGTTTTAATATTTAGTTTTAGTAATTCTTCTCTCCACCTTCTTCCTTTAAATTGCGTTCCATGATCGGTTATTAACATGTACGGTTTTCCAATCTCTACTATGTATTTATTTTTAATAATATCTAATATTTTCTTTGTTGTGGCTCTGTTTATAGCATATAATTTGGTGTACTTGGTGTAATGGTCAAGTATGATAACAATGAATTTGTAGCCATGTCTTCCTCCGCTACGTGGGAATGGTCCACATATGTCGAGAAACGTCTTCTCTAGTTTGGCACTGGATGTGATGGGTATCATCGTTCCATCTTTCCTTTCGTTATTGGTTTTGACCATCTGACACAATGTGCAGGTTTTTATGTTTTTATTCACTTTTCTTGCAATATTTTTTATGAACAAATCTTCCTCTAAAGCTTTTACCATTTTAATTGTTCCCATGTGGCCGTATCTCACATGATAATCTTTGATGATTTGATTTTCTAATGATTGAGGAATTACTAGTTTCCAAGTGTCTTGGTTCTTTTTTGTTTTTATAAATAAAATATCATTGTATACACAGTAAAATTTGTTAATAATGGCTTCAGACTCCATCAGTCTTTTTCTGATGTTGGATATTTTTGTATCTTGCTCTTGTTGCAACACTATCTGGTTTACAATATTTTCCAGGTCTTTCCTATCTTTCAATATATAATACACTTTTGCTATCTTCCCCTTTTCTCCTTCAAATGTCTGATTTACTACATTTATTCTGGATAATACGTCAGCCACTATATTTTTCCGTCCTATAATGTTTTGCATACAGCCCTGAATTTTAGAGTTCTCAATACCCGTTGGTTTTGGTGAAGATTGGTTGAGGGAATAGGGTAGTTTACCTGCAACATTTTATGTTTTAACAAGGGTAATTTGTTATATGATGAACGATAACTGCCGTAAATTCAAACAGAATCAACTACATTTTGGCATACCTTTTTGAATTATAGTGGTCTCAAGGTTTGTTTATTTTGGTTAAGATCGGTTAAGAGAAAGGGGTAGTTTACCTGCAACGTTTTATGTTTTAACAAGAGTAAAATACTTAATTTTGATAAATAAAGTATCCTGATAAGAAGCTCATAATAATCTACTGTGGAAATGTAGATGAAATATCTATAAATGAAGAGGTTAGGTGAACAGGGTGGGGGTAATTTTCTATTATTGAAAATTATAGTTGAAGGGGGAGGGGAGAATTTTTTATATGTGTACTACGTTATCAGCAACAAAGAAGTAGTTCTTTGTTAAAATTCCTTCCCGGGCTGTTTAGCCGTAGTCCAATGTTTTCTGCAAGACCAGACTTTTCGGCAGTCCATCGACTGCCATCATCAGTGAAAATCGAGTGTGAAAATGTGAGGTGGTATACGTTAGTGACCACAGTACTGTGGTTAAGGCTGAAGCAATAAGTAGAAAGTAGTTTCTATGGAAATATTTCATTTCGAATATGATTTTAAATATAAATCTTTGAACGTGGAAGTCATGTATGGTTCTCCATACCGATATTTTTCTATGGCAAACGATAACAGCTGCAAATTAAAATATCGGTATGGAGAACCATACATGACTTCCATGTTCTAAGATTTATATTTAAAATCATATTCGAAATGAAATATTTCCATAGAAACTATGTCTTTCTACTTATTGCTTCAGCATTAACCACAATACTGTGGTCACTAACATATACCACCACACGTTTTCGCACTCGATTTTCACTGATGATGGCAATCGATGCCACTGCCGAAAAGTCTGGTTTTGCAGAAATATTGGACTACGGCTAAACAGCCTGGGAAGAAATTTTAACAAAAAACTACTTCTTTGTTGCTGATAACGTAGTACACATATAAAAATTCTCCCCCCTTCACCTTCAACTATAAAGTTTAATAATAGAAAATTACCCCCACCCCTTCACCTAACCTCTTCATTTAAAGATATTTCAGCTACGTTTCTACAGTGCACTGTTATGAGCTTCTTATCAGGATACTTTATTTATAAAAATTAAGTAATTTACTCTTGTTAAATCATAAAATGTTTCAGGTAAACTACCCCTTTCTCTTAACCGATCTTCTCCGAAATCAATAGACCTTGAGCTCTCTACAACTCAGGAAAGTGTGCAAAAAATTACCCTTTTTAAAACATAAAACGTTGCTGAAAATTACCCCTTTCCCTTAACCGATCTTCAACAAAATCAACAGACCTTGAGTTCTCTACAACTCAGGAAAGTGTGCAAAAAATGATTAGATTCTCTTTGAATTTTCGGCAGTTATCGTTCGTCATAAAAAATTACCCTTTTTAAAACACAAAACGTTGCTGATAAATTACCCCTTTCCCTTAACCGATCTTCAACAAAATCAACAGACCTTGAGTTCTCTTTAGTTCAAAAAGGTATGCAAAAACGTAGTTGATTCTGTTTGAATTTGCGGCAGTTATCGTTCGTCTTATACAAATTACCCTTGTTAAAACATAAAATGTTGCAGGTAAACTACCCCTTTCCCTTAACCGATCTTCACCAACACCAATAGGTATTGAGAACTCTACAATACAGGGCTGAATTGAAAATCGAGTGCGAAAACGTAAGGTGGTATACGTTAGTGACCACAGTACTGAGGTTGAGGCTGAAGCAATAAGTAGAAAGAAGTAGTTTCTATGGAAATATTTCATTTCGAATATGATTTTAAATATAAATCTTCGAACATGGAAGTCATGTATGGTTCTCCATACTGATATTTTTCTATGGCAAACGATAACAGCCGCAAATTCAAACATAATCAAATAATTTTTTGCATACATCCCTGAATTATAGAGTTCTCAAGGCCAATTGTTTTTGGTGAAGATCGGTTAAGGAAAAGGGGTAGTTTACCAGCATCGTTTTATGTTTTAACAAGGGTATTTTATATGGCAAACGATAACAGCTGAAATTTCAAACAGAATCAAATGATTATTTGCATACCGCTCTGAATTGTAGAGTTCTCAAGACATATTGTTTTTGGTGAAGATCGGTTAAGGGAAAGGGGTAGTTTACCTGCAACGTTTTATGTTTTAACAAGGGTATATTATATGGCAAACGATAACAGCCGCAAATTCAAACATAATCAAATAATTTTTTGCATGCAACTCTGTTTACATATGTGCCTGAGTTTTAGAGGATTCATGGCCTATTGATTTTGGTGAAGATCGGAGAAGGGATAGGGGTAGTTTACCTGCCAATTTTAATGTTTTAACAAGAGCAATTTTTTCTATGACGAACGATAACTGACGCACATTCAAACAGAATCAAATAATGTTTTGCATACAGCCCTAAATTGTAGAGTTCACAAGACCTATTGTTTCTGGTGAAGATCGGTTAAGGGAAAGGGGTAGTTTACCAGCAACGTTTTATGTTTTAACAAGGGTATTTTATATGGCAAACGGTAACAGCCGCAAATTCAAACAGAATCAAATAATGTTTTGCATACAGTCCTGAATTGTAGAGTTCTCAAGATCTATTGTTTTTGGTGAAGATCGGTTACTGGAAAGGGGTAGTTTACTTGCAACGTTTTTTGTTTTAACAAGGGTATTTTCTATGGCAAATGATAACAGCCGCAAATTGAAACAGAATCAAATAATGTTTTGCATACAGCCCTGAATTGAAGAGTTCTCAAGACCTATTGTTTTTGTTGAAGATCGGTTTAGGGAAAGGGGTAGTATTTTATGTTTTAACATGGGAAATTTTTTCTATGACGAATGATAACTGCCATAAATTCAATCAGAATCAAATAATGTTTTGCATACCTTCCTGAGCTATATGAGCTCAATGTCTGTTGATTTTGGTGAAGATCAGTTAAGGGGAAGGGGTAGTTTACCAGCAACATTTTATGTTGTAACAAGAGAATTTTTTCATGAAGAACGATAACTTCCGTAAATTCAAACAGAATCAAATAAGTTTTTACATATGTGCCTGGGTTGTAGAGGACTCAAGGCCTATTGATTTTGGGAGAAAGGGTAGTCTACCTGAAACATTTTTTGTTGTAACAAGAGTAAAGTACTTAATTTTGATAAATAAAGTACAGTGAAACCTCGGAATGCGAGTAACGTGGTCTACGAGTGTTTTGCAAGACGAGCAAAAATTTTAAATAAATTGTAACTTGATAAGCGAGCGAGGTTCCGCAATACGAGCGTCACGTGTGCCTACGTTTTTCCCTCCCCTGAGCGATTGTGTGTAATATTCTCCCGCGCTGGACTTTAGTTGGCATGCCTCGCTCACGTAGTCAACACCGTACGAGCATATACATGTTTTGTTTCTTTCATTAGTGTTATTAGTGTTATAATTACTGTTATAACTGTACTGCAACAATGGGTCCAGTGAAGGAAAAGAAGGCTGAAAAGGAATTCGGTCAGAAGAAGGAGATGATTACGATGGAAGTTAAAAAGGAAATGATTGAAAAGCACGAACGAGGTATGCGAGTGGCTGATATCGCGAGATTTTATAACAAGTCTACGTCAACGATTTGCACAATATTAAAGAAGAAAGAAGAAATAAAAGGGCTAGATGCAGCAAAAGGAGTCACAAGAGTATCAAAGCAACGGCCACGTGTTCTGGAAGATGTAGAAAAGTTGCTTCTCGTTTGGATAAATGATAAGCAACTAGCAGGTGATACTGTGACCGAGAATTTAATCTGCGAGAAGGCAAAGACGTTGTACGCCAACCTCGTAAGTAAACTGCCATGTAGTACACGTACGTCAACAGAAATCGAAGAAAGCTTCAAGGCCAGCAGGGGATGGTTTGATAACTTTAAGAGAAGAAGTGGCATCCATAGTGTTGCGAGGCACGGGGAGGCTGCAAGTTCGGATGCTAAGGCAGCTGAGGCATTCACTGCTGAGTTCCAGAAGCTCATTGTTACCGAGTGTTACCTGCCGCAGCAAGTTTTTAACTGCGATGAAACAGGACTTTTTTGGTAAAAGATGCCGAAGAGTACCTACATTACAGCAGAAGAGAATGCAATGCCCGGTCACAAGCCCATGAAAGACCGTTTAACCCTGTTATTGTGTGCTAATGCCAGCGGGGATTTAAAAGTAAAGCCCCTGCTTGTGTATCATTCCGAGAATCCACGAGCCTTCAAGAAATGCAAGGTGCAGAAGAGCCAGTTAAATGTTATGTGGAGGTCTAACACTAAGGCTTGGGTCACTCGTATGTTCTTTGTTGAATGGATGAACGAGGTCTTTGGTCCTGTAGTGAAGAAATACGTTTTAGATAATAATCTGCCGCTCAAAGTCTTGCTTGCTGGTTATGGACAATGCTCCTGCTCATCCTCCAGGCCTTGAGGACGACTTACTGGAGGAATTCAAGTTCATTAAGGTTAAGTTCCTTCCTCCCAACACTACTCCACTACTCCAGCCTATGGATCAGCAAGTCATTTCGAACTTCAAGAAGCTATACACCAAAGCACTATTTCAGCGATGATTCGAAGTGACCGAAGGAACAGACCTTACCCTCCGAGAGTTTTGGAGAAATCATTTCCACATCGTGAACTGCCTGAAGATCATCGATAAAGCATGGGATGGGGTCACCAAGAGAACTCTCACTTCTGCTTGGGGAAAACTGTGGCCTGACTGCGTTCTTAGACGTGACTTTGAGGGGATTGCTGGTGAAAATGAGCCGCCGATTGTCGATGAAATTGTGTCCTTAGGGAAGACCATGGGGCTGGAGGTGAATGACGCCGAAATGCAAGAGCTGGTGGAAGAACATAGCCAGGAACTGACCATCAACGAACTGATGGACCTGCATCGCGAACAACATGAGGAGGTTATGGAGGAGATCTCATCCGGTGAAGAGGAGGAGGAAAAGTCAGAGGAATCTCTCACTTCAAATGAGATTCGGGAGAAGTGCAAAATGTGGGAAACGGTGCAAAATTTTATAGAAAAACACCACCCGAATAAGGCTGTAGCAATGCGAGCGATGAATCTGTTCAATGACAATGCAATGTCACATTTTCGTTAAATCCTCAAAAAGAGGCAAAAGCAACAGTCATTGGACAGGTTCCTTGTTAAAGTTGCACGAAAAGAAAACAATTCTAGTGAGCCAACAGATAGCAGTGATTCCGTTAGTGAAATTCGTGCTACACAATAAGCCTTCTCATGTCATCTCTCTCGTCTCCCTCACACCAACAATGACTCTATTGTAAGGTAAAGTGCAGTTTAATTTGTTTTACGTTATACTGTATTTTGTATTAGAAATGTTATGCGAATAAATATTTTCGTGTTGTGGAACAAATCATCCGCATTTCAATTGTTTCTTATGGGAAAATTTGCTTTGATATACGAGCGCTTTGGATTACAAGCACGTTCCCGGAACGAATTATGCTCGCAATCCAAGGTTCCACTGTATCCTGATAAGAAGATCTTAATAATCCACTGTAGAAACGTACATGAAATATCTATAAATGAAGAGGCTAGTTGATCGGGGTGGGGGTAATTTTCTATAAATGAAAATTATAGTTGAAGGGGGAGGGGATAATTTTACTTCCATGTTCCTTAAGGAAATGGCAAAAAAAATCATGTTCGAGATTATTGCAGTTTCTGATTGTCCTACAGTGTAGCTCAAAACATGAAAAAAGTCATTTTTCAAAAAGTGTCTGTGTGTGTGTCTGTCTGTCTGTCTATGTGTGTGTCTGTCTGTAGATTTTTTTTCTATGGCAAACAATAACAGCCGCAAATTTAAACAGAATCAAATAATTTTTTGCATACAGCTCTTATCTGTAGAGTACTCAAGGTCTGTTGATTTTGGTAAAGATCGGTTAAGAGAAAAGGGTAGTTTACCAGCAACGTTTTATGTTTTAAAAGGGTAATTTTATTTTTATGACACATGATAACTGCCGCATATTAAAAGAGAATCAAATAATTTTTTGCATACATTCCTGAAGTGTTAATTACTCAAGGTCTGTTGTTTTTGGTGAAGATCGGTTAAGGGAAAGGGGTAGTTTCCCTACAACGTTTTTTTAAAATCAAGGGTAATTTTTCTATGGCAATCGATAACAGCCGCAAATTCAAACAGAATCAAATAATGTTTTGCATACAGTGCTGAATTGTAGAGTTCTCAAGACCTATTGTTTTTGGTGAAGATTGGTTAAGGGAAAGGGGTAGTTTACCAGCAACGTTTTATGTTTTAACAAGGGTATTTTCTATGGCAAATGATAAGAGCCGCAAATTCAAACAGAATCAAATACGTTTTTGTACACTTTCATGAATTATAGAGTGCTCAAGGTCTGTTGATTTTGGTAAAGATCGGTTAAGAGAAAAGGATAGTTTACCTGCAACATTTTATGTTTTAAAAGGGTAATTTTATTTTTATGACGCATGATAACTGCCGCATATTAAAAGAGAATCAAAAAATTTTTTGCATACATTCCTGAATTGTTAATTACTCAAGGTCTGTTGTTTTTGGTGAAGATCAGTTAAGGGAAAGGGGTAGTTTACCGGCAACGTTTTATGTTTTAACAAGGGTAATTGTTTCTATGACAAACGATAACTGCCGTAAATTCAAAGAGAATCAAACAATATTTTGCATACTTCCTTGAATTGTAAAGAAATGAAGGCCTATTGATTTTGGTGAAGATCGTTTAAGGGAAAGGGGTAGTTTACCAGCCACCTTTAATGTTTTAACAAGAGTAATTGTTTCTATGACGAACGATAACTGCCGCACATACAAACAGAATCAAATAATGTTTTGCATGCATCCCTGAATTGTAGAGCACTCAAGACATATTGATTTTGGTGAAGATCAGTTAAGAGGAAGGGGTAGTTTACCTGCAACATTTTATGTGTTAACAAGGTTAATTTTGCCTTTGACGAACGATAACTGCCGTAAATTCAATCAGAATCAAATAATTTTTTGCATACCTCCCTATATTGTAGAGAACGCAAGGCCTGTTGATTTTAGTGAAGACCGGTTACGGGAAAAGGGTAGTTTACCCGAAATATTTTTTGTTGTAACAAGAGTAACGTACTTAATCTGTAACGTAACGTAACGTAACGTAAGATCTAAATAATCCACTGTAGAAACGTAGATGAAATATCTATAAATGAAGAGGGTTGTTGAACGGGGTGGGGGTAATTTTCTATAAATGAAAATTATAGCTGAAGGGGGAGGGGATAATTTTTATATGTGTACTACGTTATCGGCAACAAAGTAGTAGTTCATTGTTAAAATTCCTTCCCGGGCTGTTTGGCCGTAGTCCTATGTTTTCTGCAAAACCAGACGTTTTGGCACTGCCGTCGACTGCCATCATCAGTGAAAATCGAATGCGATAACATGTGGTGGTATACGTTAGTGACCACAATACTGTGGTTAAGGCTGAAGCAATAAGTGGAAAGTAATAGTTTCTATGGAAACATTTCATTTCATAAATGATTTTAAATATAAATCTTAGAACATGGAAGTCATGTATGGTTCTCCATACCTATATTCGAAAAGTGTGTGTGTGTGTGTGTGTGTGTGTCTGTCTGTCTGTAGAATTTTTTCTATGGCAAACGATAACAGCCACAAATTCAAACAGAATCAATAATTTTTTGCATACAGCTCTGAATTGTATGCAAGCTCAAGGCCTATTGATCTTGGTGAAGATCTATTAAGGGATAGGGGTAGTTTACCTGCAACGTTTTACGTTTTAACATGAGTAAAGTGCTTAATTTTGATAAATAAAGTATCCTGAAAAGAAGGTCATAATAATCCACTGTAGAAAGGTAGATGAAATATCTATAAATGAAAAGGGTAGTTGAAGGGGAGGGGGTAAATTTTTGTATAAATTAAAATATTAGTTGGTGATGGAGTAAGTAAATTTTATAAGTTGTATCTGTGTAATACGTTATTGACAACAAAGAAGTAGTTTCTATGGAAACATTTCATTTCACTTTAACAGAATTCTATATTTTTTCATTTTAATTTAAATCATGTGTGAGAGAAAATATATCGTTCGGAGCAGGCAAGCATATCTCAATTATGTAATTTTTAAGTTTCCATTTTATTATTATGATTACCGCAATAAAAAGGCAGGTCACACACACACACACACACACACACACACACACACACACACACACACACACACACACACACACACACAATTCGCATTATTCTGGCCTCACTCATGTTTATTTTCTTACATTTGCACACTTTTAAATGGAAAGTGCCGAAACCCACACCAACACAACGCATACAAGCCGAAAAAGTGTCCAGTGTGGATAGCAATTTGCTTCCTGTGGATCGCTGGGCAGTGTAACTGCACATGTTTACAGAGGAACGGTTCATAGACAGACTTTTCGTCTTTAGGGAATGAAGGCTCTGCAAGATGCTCAGGGTCAATGAGTGACTTCGGAGTGCTTTGTAGGAGGGATGATTATCTGCATAGTTCTGTTTCTTTATAAGAATAAAGTAGGCCTGCCTAATTTTTATGGATAAAGTGACTGAAAATAACATTATATTAAACGACTACTCCATAATAACAAAAATATCTATAAATAGTGAAATTAGTTTGAGGGTGGGCGATATTTTTTTAGAAATTACCGAACCGAATTCAAGTAAATTATTTTAAACATAAATATTACAACATGGAAGTCATGTATGGTTCTCCATACCGATTTTTTGTATTGCCCTTTCAGATGTTAACAGCAATGAAAAGACAACCTTTTCCTGTCCTTTCTTCTTCAACTGTCAGATGATGAAAATTTTCCAGAGCTAAAAAACTTCAAAGAAAGTATGCAAGACAGTGGCCCATCTATTCTATACCACTTGAACTTATCTTCCTTCATACAGCAAAAAAATGGTCAAATTTTAAAGCTCAATGCAATTGACAAAGTCTTGTTAGCCATTGTTTACATTGAGATCAAAACTATCTGTTCAAATTACCATGAGTTGTCCCTAACTTTGTTAGCAATAGCTGCATCTACTGAATGTTCATTTTCTTTTTGCATTTTGTTGTCTATAACATGTCCGGGTGTTATCACTATCTATGATAAATTATTCTGACATGGAACACAACTAGTTTTTGTCCTTTACTAGCTTCATCAGAGGCTATGTATCATTGTTCTGAAGGCTGATAGTTTGTGTTGCATTGGAGAAGTTACATATCAGTGTGTCAGTTGTAGTGGGTTTTCTGTATACACTGAATTTGTATATGTGTTCTAGGATTGCACTGGCAAGGTTGTAATATTGCTGTCTAGATGTGTGTGCTGTCTAAGAATTTTATCTAAATGTTTAGCAAGTTCATCAGGATCCTGATAAGCAGTGCAGGCTTGTGTAATACACAGACTATAAACATTCATGTTTCACATGGTAGTTTGTTAGGTTTGGTTTTTTGTGGTATAAGTTTTGTATTTTAGAACGGATAAGGAATTAGGCTTAGTAAAACTGTGTATTATTTTATGTGTTATTTATTCATGTACTATGTCAGTGGAAATGTCCGCGCGTGCGCGAGTGACAAACGTTTTCCCAGCTGTGCGTGATATAATTATCATTGTGACACTTGAACTGAACATAAACTACTATATTAGCTACAGTTCCCGTATATTTCCTAACCTTAAAATGACGTTAAAATATGATTTCGTTAAAATATAAAGCTCGTTGTAGAACGCATTTCTGCGTGAGATAAAGTCATTCAGAGATAACCATCTATGCATGTCGTTGCAAATTCTATGCACTTTACGGCATGAAACATAGCCGTGTGCAAAGTAACCATGTGACTTTCTTCCACCAATAAGAAGCTTGAAGGCAGTCGGAATTTTCTTAAGCCTGTGGCGGCACGGGCAGTTCTTGTCATCTATCTATCACGAACGGAACGTGCAATTCTCGTGCAAGATTTTTCACTTGCGAGAATCTGTTAAGTCCTTTGGTCAGTAATAACGAGTGCGAACGCTCAGAACTGTTTATTAATTCATCTTTACACACGTTATTGTTATTGTAACATAGCATGTATAAGTAAGTGAACTTGAGCTGCGTTACTGTGTGAGGTATTTCTACAGTACCAGTAGTATTCTAAAATTTACTTGGTAAAATCTTGTCATCATTAGTTTCCGCGTGAGTGGAAGATTTCCGCATAGGGAGGTCTGCTGATCGTGGTAGACTCAGTGTTATGCGTGAATGCTTGAAGAGTCCGGATTGGTATAAGTCTAATATACCGTGTCTAGTTAATACCCACTGTGACCTGAGATACTTGTAAATTCTAAATACTGTACAAAATTTCAGAAGTTGTATCCCTAGAACCGTTGTTTGTGTGCGAATCGTCGGTGTAAACGTTGGAACTTCAGGACACCAGCTCAGCTGTAAGCATCACCAGGGTCAACCATCTGTCATCGTACGCCACGCCTGATGACTCCACTACACAGCAACCCCCTCCCTCCGTCAACATCGCCGTGGAAATCATCATATATGTAATGTATCACCACGCATGTATGAACACTATATGACAAATTAAAAGGCTATACTCGAAAACATTATTATTATTATTCTGTCAAACATATCGCATAAACAATTTCATATGTCTTGTGTGCAATAAATAATCTTAAATCCTCCAATTTAGACTTTTGCATTAATACACACGTACTACCATATCCTATGCGCCAATAGTTAAGTTATTGTGTTGTCGATACCAGTTATTCTGGTATTTGATTATGAGACGGATTGGAATTTCTTCTTTATGGATTTTGGGAAGTGCTTGGAGGGTAGGTGCTGATGGTTTGATTTGTTTCAGGTAGGGTTTTTGTTTATTATAGTTTGTTAATTTTCTATTCTGAAATGGAGCAGAAGCTATTTTGGATAAGAAGCTATTTACTTAACAGATCAGGAGACAGTTAGTGATCTGGCAATGTCAGTCATCAACCAAGTGGAAGCCCCAGCTTTGGATATCATAACATAGATAAAAGAATTTGTATTAAATCAAATATAAAAGAATTCGCATACACAACTTGTGAAATTCATTCAATTTTCTATAATATGGTTTGATGTTTACCTTAATAATTTCTCTGTATGTTATTCTTTTATGTCAACTGATTACAATATTGTAGTATAGACTTTTAAGAATCTACAATAATACTGTAAGATGAATTTTGATGTGTACTATGTTGAATACTTTGCAATTAACGCACGCACGCACGCACACACACACGCGCACGCGCGCGCGCGCGCGCGTGCGCGCACGCACGCACATGCACATGCTCGTGCGTACATACACACACACTCACATACACTTATTTAAGAGGAGTTATCAGATTTTTGCAGGGGGCCTGACATTTCTAGATGTGCATCTGAAATTATGTGTATTCATCAGTACAAATAAAAAAAGTCATTATTGGTAAAAAATGTTGTGCATGATGTTTTTAAAATAAACAATTTAAATAAACTTTTATAAAGTACTGATACTACAAATGAATGTCACTGTGAATGTTACTTACTTCTTTGACAGCTTTCAAGTGTGCACTTATGTCTCTAAATATGTTTTTATTAGTTGTGTTTGGAAATCTTGAAAATTCTTTCCGAAGATATTTTTCCTAGTAAAAATAAAACAAATACAATAAATTTCCTAATTAAGTGAACATTAAAATAAATAATACAGTGCAATGAATAATGGTTTCAGTTCAGTGTCATTCCAGCCATCGATAATTATAAATTATTTACAATTTGTAAAGTAATCTACCCTTGTAAAGTTCAATTAAAATTTGTAAAAAAAGTTTCTACTAAGGTAGAGGAAGGCCTTAAATTTCATACATATTTTACTTCATGTTCCAATATAAATAGAAACACTGTGATAGTATTATAGAGATTTTTATAGACACAGGACTTTCATGTCCATTATAAACAGTCACATAAACAGTATATTCATATCCTCAGTTATTCATGTACCAGGCTGTTAGGCCATGGTTGGTTGCTCGAGTCTCGACATCGTCAGCAATGTTTTGCATCCCACCCTAGAGGATCTTCTTCAGGCCGCAAAAACCGACAGAGTATTAAGAAAACAGTTGCAGCAGATCTTAGGCTGAACAATTCCTGAAGACTTTTTTTGAATAAAAGCAACAAAGAAACATGTAAGCTTAAGACAAAAATTAGTATATATTCATCTATGTTATGATGTTTACTAAAAACAGTACATGATATGACTGCTAAGTTGAAACATGTTGCTATGCATGACAAATAAAAAGTTTACATATTTTTAACTTCTTGGAACATACTGTTCCGATGGTCTCACTGATCATCGTATTGTACAAAATACAGACATCAATGAAATCACTAATTACCAGCGTTCATGAGTCACAAATAACAATTAGAAATCAAGAAGATACTCTCGTACAGTAATTCATAATAAATTTGTCCACACACAATGTGTGGTTTGCTTCAATGAGGTGGTTTGCAAAGGTAGATTCTGTAGTGGTGTGGAGTGCTTTTGTGTGTTCAATGTATCTCTGTTTGAAGCTATGTCCTGTCTGGCCTATGTAGAATTTATTGCAATTTGAGCAATTTAGCTTGTATACACTGGGTAGATCGAATTTGTTTTGTGCTTTGGGGATTCGTTTTGATAGTGTGTGTTCTGTTTTGTTAGTAGTTTTGTAAGCGATTCTGTATCCTGCTTTTTGAATTTGTGGGCAATTTTTTCAGTTTGTTTGTTGATGTATGTTAGTGTTATGAATTTGTTGTTTTCTGTCTTTGTTGTTTGTTTTGTGTTTTGTGTAGGAGTTTACTGACTATTGTTCTGTCATACCCGTTAGACTCTGCTAGATATTTTATCGTGTTTAGTTCGTCTTTGTAGTCTATTTCATCTAAGGGGAGTCTATGTCTATGTATCATGGTTCTAAAAGCAGCTAGTTTGTGTTGTATTGGGTGATTGGAGGTGTTGTGTATTAGTGTGTCAGTTGTAGTTGGTTTTCTGTATATACTGAATTTGTGCCTGTGTTCTAGTTTTGTGATGGAGAGGTCTAAGAAGTTTATGGTATTGTTGTGTTCGTATTCGGCAGTGAAGGTTATGTTTTTATGTATTTTGTTTATGTGCGTTAGTAACTGTTCACATTGTCTTTTGTTTCCCCTGTATAGTATTAGGATGTCATCAATGTTTCTGTGCCAAATATTAGGGAATAACCACTATTAACACTAAAGTACAGTAAAAAGGTACAAAGTGCAAGTGTAACCCAAAATAGAGATAAACAACCAGAATTATAAATCAGAACTCATATAGAAGTGAGAGTGAACAAGTAAATATAAAACACAACATATAGGTAAAGACACCAAAACCAGTGATTAACACTATAGTTAAAGGGTAAAAGGTACAAAAAAACTAAGAGTAACCAGAATATTGTTAATATAGTTAGAATTGATAGTAGATTAATAGTACAGTGGTATTCAGGATAAAAACCCCATGATGATATTAAGGAGGTTATCATTATGAATGTTTAAATAGTAAAAAATATATAGTAAATGTTAAAAGATGGATAGACAACCAATCTAATAGTGTTAAATAAGAATAAGCTAAATAATATGAGTGCAAAATAAATAAAACATCCTATATTAATAATAAAATTCAAGGGATGATTATCAAGATAGCATAAATGGTGTGATGATGTTATTCACCAAAATTGTTATTTGTTTAATTAAAAGAGTTAAGTTTATAAGAAGGAATATGGCTGAAAGGTAAACAGATCATAAACCTAATTTTTGTGTTATCTTTTATAAGTAATATTAAATGATAAACAAGTTATAAGAAATGGCAATAGATATGAGTAAGGAGATAAAATTTTACAAATGTAATAATAATCATTAGAGTAAAGACAGAAAAAGAAATAAGGGAATAATAGACAAGCAATGGTTTTGTAAATTAATAATAACATTCAATTATTGTAAAACAGCCCAAATTAATTCAAAATGTAAACAAGTCATAAGTGACAACAAGCAAAACGTATGTAAATGAAAATGAATCTTTAATTAGTATAAAATAAGAAGATATAGCCAATTACTACTTAGGCCTATAAAATGCCTAACTGTAGAAATCCAAAATAGACAAATTGTAAGAAATTAACTATTGTATTAGAAAAGTCAGGGCAAGTAATTCATTAAGTACAATTAGTGAACCATATTAAGATGTCAGAGTTAGATTAAAAACATAAAATAAGAAAGAAATGTAATAACATAATATTAACAATTTTGTCAAAACTTTAATACATGAACAAACCCAGCTTTGTGGGATGTCAAAATGATCTTTGAAAGAAAATATAAACAGTTGTGATAATATCTAATACATAGATAAGAAGACAGAAGAATAATAGCCATCAGAAAACATTTATTCATTTTGAATTAAAATTCAAATATTATAACAATAGACATAAATGTAATCAACCAATGAGAGTATAGACAGTTGCCATAACAACGGAACGTTATTTAATATAATTCCATTATAAAACATTAGTCCATTATAGACGATCAAGAGATACAGAAGCCAAACCATATTCGACTCAATTTTCAATTAAAATAATAATAAATACTTCAAAATTTAACGAGATGAGGATGCAAGAAGTCTAATGAAGAATTAGATTAATTATATCTGTTAACCCAACAGATATAATAGACCAGATTTTAATCTTCAAAAATTAATTATTTTATCCAAATTATTTGAAAAAGAAGCCAGATGCAATCCAAAATATAAATGATGGAAGATTGATGATCGTATAGACCCAACCTAACTAAGAACTAAGTGACTCTTCACCAGAATTCAACGAGATTTGTTAAGTATATCTGAACTACCCGAATTTACGAACTAAATTCTAATTAATTTTTCTCACAACACAAATAACTCTCACTCCGAACTTGGTAACTAAATTTCTTTCAAGGATTGATTGATAATAAAAACTAAACTTGTATGTAAACATAAAATAACCTATGTACAAATTACGAATTATTAACACACACTTTTTAACACTTAAAAAACGAATTGTATTTAACTCTAATAGTATATAAGTACCATTGATGTAAGGTAGTGTACTTTATTATCATCTTATTAATATTTTTTCATAATCAAAAGAACTCAGCAATTGAATGAACTGTAGAAAATAAACATTGACGACAGCCATGTCGATTTAGATAAGTTTCAATCAAATTTAGCCAACCTTGGGATATTGTCTATTTATTGCCGGAGCAACATTATTCAATAACAGTATAATGTTGTATCTAACTGAATAATTATTAATTATTTCATGTTAATAAACTAGTACTGAGTAGTAATAACCGTCCTTTATTTCATTATAAATTATATTATAAAGTTTGTGTACTTTAGCGGTGAGCAAAATTGTCTGCCAGCGTTAGACGTCGGCAGCACGACGAACTACAAGCGAGATTCAAATGCCCGCCAGTTGCGAGGGTAATTTGAATTAGTCATCACCGCATAGAACGACCGCTCAGTTTAACATTTTTAATTGTTTTCATACACAAATTTGGCGCCACCCGGGAAATAAATTTACTCATTAAAGGACAGGTAAGGATTACACTCGTGAGATATTGGTACTGGTAATTCGTGCGTTCGCGACGGACATCGTCAGCGTGAGAAGTTAGAAAAAGTACGACTGTTAGAAATAAACATAAAGTAACGACTACAACGTGTGGGGCTAACACACAACAAAACACACTTTTAACAGAGACGATAAGAGTGCACACGTTACAAATTGACGCCAACAATGTGTGGCATAATAATTATAAACGTACATATAAAGAGTACGACAGGCTAAATCGTTACAAGATGGCCCACAACACGTGGCTTTAAGAGAGGTAAAAAAGTCTTATTACAAAATGACGCTCCATCACGGGGCTTAACGTACATACAGGTCAGTTTTATTACAATATATAAATCGGTTCATAACATTATCCTACGTCTTCCGATCCCTAGTCTCCATTGGTCTTGATCTAACCAAGATCCAATTCCCGGTCTCTCATTGCCCGATTGATGCCTTTTCTCCACTCAACCTAGGTCTTCCTCTTCGCCTACGACCATATGGTGTCCATCCCAAAATTTGCTTGGGGAGTCGATTATCTGGCATTCTTTGCACATGCCCAAACCATCTTAGCTGTTTTTTTTTTTATGTCGTCGACAACAGAGCACTGTACCCCCATTATCTCCCGGATTCTGACGTTTCTTACTTTTTCCAGTTTTGACCTCCCTGCCGCTCTTCGCCAATAATCCATTTCAGTAGCTTCCAACAACTTTTCTGTTCTTTGTGTTATTGGCCATATTTCACACCCGTATGATGTAATTGGTTTCACAATTGCATTGTATATACGATATTTATTTTGTTTTGATATTTGTTGGTCCCACAATATGTTGTACAGACATATTGATTTTCTTCCCAAGTTATTTATTTCTCTTATCGCTTTATCTAGACTACCATCTTGTGTAACTGTTGTTCCTAGTTATTTATAGCTAACTATAAATAATTTATAATTTTTCATGCCAACATAATTTTCATAATTAACAAGCACTCAAAAAGGCCAGAGGGTACTTTAGTGCAGCCTTGACTAAGAAGCTGTAACTGCTTGGCTAGCTGAGAAACGGGTGGAAGGCCTCTTTCGACTCTTCAAAAGTGTTCCATAATAGTCATTATAATATGTTTATTTTTATAGGGCATATGTGATAGGGCATTTTTTTTGTGTGATAAGTTTCTGTCTCCTCCAAGCAAACTTGCACACACATAAGTTTAATAAAGATTGGTTATATCACTCCTCCTCATTTCTTTGTTGTTTCCTTCAATTACCAAGTTCCCCTGAGTATGGCAGTAAATACACTGATTAATAAAATGGTAATTACAATTGAAGGTTTTATATGAGAACTTTTAGGTAAATCTTGAAGACCGTTGTGCACTTCCCATTCAACAGACATTGTTGTGCCAGGGATAATGTGACCATGAATAACAGGCAGGGGCGTGCTGGCTACCCCAAGAAGGCGGTGGATAGACCGGTACAGGGGCACCGACTACCGGGGGGGGGGGTCTGGGGGCTGGTATACCCCCCAAGAAAGGGGTTCAGGGGTCCTCCCCCAGAAAATTTTGAATTAAAAGATGCCTAAAAACATGATTTTAGACTATCTAATGATATCGTTTTAGAAGGCTTTAATTAAAAATCTGATTGCAAAATTTGGATTAAACAATGATGATATTTAAAATACAGGAAGGGTTATAGTTACCTCATTAGAATTTTCTAGCCCTCCTATGTTAAACATATTTTCACAGCATAGTCAGAATTTTCGACATAGTCCTCTGATTTCTCCAACTGACTATGGTGTATTTATTTATTTAAAACCTGAGATGAGTAAGTCCACATTTTTCTTACGAAACATTCATTCTAAATTTGTGCGTCATAAAACAGCTTTAAAAATGAAGAGAGGGGAAAAATAATTAACATCACGAATTTCGTTGCTATAATACGTATATATTAATAGGCCTAGATACTATATGCACATTTGTTGAATACATCATACATCATGAAATAAACAGGATTTATTTGATGAACTGAATACATCATCAGGTACTTGTTAGGCTCAAGTGTAGTTTAACAATGGTAAATATACGAATAAAATTAATGAATACCTATATCATACTGTCATTAGAATTCATTGAATAGTCATTCAAAATCGAATTCAAAATTGCTTAGTTTTATTATTATCTAAAAACTAAGCAATCGTCTCATTTCAGAGCTCAATTGACACAACTTGTCAATTATGGTGTCACTGTCTATGGAGTTTAATATATCTGTTTCGGATTGCATTAATAATAATGTCTCCAAGTTTTCATTGCTTAAAGTGGATCTTAATCTTGTTTTAATAATCTTGAGCTTGGAAAAACCCCTTTCACATGTTACTTGAGTCATCGGAATAGTCAAGAGCAGTTTATATACTTTGAACAGTTCATTGTACTGATGAGAGTACATGCTATAGTTAAGAAGCACTTTGTAAACACATTTTAAACAAGAATTGCACTCCTTTTTATTGCAAGGTTAAAGAAATGTTGGGCTCTCCTCTTCATCGAAGTCATCATCAGACAAATCATGTTCTGTGAGATTTTCTTCTTGATACTCATCACTGATTGTCTTGTTGCTTATTTGTGGCCATACCTCAGCAAATGAAGTAATCTCTTCAACAAGCTTTCCTTTGTCAAGTCCTGGAAGAATCTCCACTATTTTGTCCAAGGCTTTGGGAGGCAAGGGCTCTTTATTACCAAACCGCTTAGGGTCAAACCAGGCTAGATCTAAGTACAAGTTTTTGTGCTGGAGAAATCAGCTTTCCATTGTATTGTTAAGAGTATCTATGACACAGTAAAATGTTGATATTCTAAAACCATCTTCTGGTGTATGACCAACATTTTCAATATTTTCATGACCAGGAACTTCTCCAGGTAGCTTTTTCACTTTCTTCTGTCGCTTCTCTTTTAACTCACTTTCTATGCAAATGCTTCCAAAGATTCGTCTCGTTCGGCTCTTTCATCTAAGTTTCTAGTCATTACGGATACAAATGTTCTTGCAGCTTGTAAAGTTTCATCAAACTTGTCACATAGTTCTTTGAGTTTTAAGCGAGACGTTTTGATGAGCCTCCATGCTTGAACAAAATCAAGATTCTTAGTCTGTAAGTAGTCAGATAAAGGAGTAGTTATCTTAAAAATTTGCAGAAACAACATCGCTACTAATATTGTTTCAAAACTTGTGAACTTTGTGAGAAGACCTTCAGCATCAGTTCTTGTTTTAGAGTTGAACTCAAGACAACTCGATATCTTGAACAAGGCAATGACTAATTCTAGGTAGATGAGTTTTGTAGTCTGAGAGTTTTCACAACCATTCCAATTGTCAATCCTTCCAAATATCTTTACCGTAGCATTATTGTGGCTCTGCCACCTGGTCATGCCAATAGCCTCCAGTTTAAAAGAAGGGTTTTCATCAATGAACTTTTGTAGTCTTTTAATTGAATCCTTCATAAACACTTCAGTTTTTTGAAGTACGTCAAACAATGATATGGTTACAATGAGACATTGGGCAGTATTAGTAAGAACGAGGTTTAGCACATGTGCATAGCACCAAATGTGAATGTGGTTTGGAATTACTTCAGATAATCTTGCTGTCAATCCCTTATACTGACCACTCATGTTAGAAGCTCCATCAAATGCATTAGCAACGCAGATCTCTATTGGTATGTTGGATGCACTCAAAACGGTTCTGAGTGATTGGAATAGATCCTTGCCTGTTGTGCAAACCACACTCTTTACAGCTAGCAGTCTTTCTATGACTTCAGAACCCTTCACGTACCGTAAGACGTATGCACATTGGTCATAACTTGAAACATCTATTGTAGTGTCCATTAGAATAGAAAAATTCCCTGCCAATTCTACTTTTTCACTTATTTTTCTTTTATTTTCTTCTTTCATGTGTTGTAAGATTTTCACAATTGTGTTGTTGCTTATAAAAGTAACTTGATCTCCTCTTCCTGCTGGCCTTTTCTTACTTTCTTGATTTTCATGGGGTTTCCTGTTTTGGAGGTTGGTTTTACTTTTTGAAACCACATTGTTCAAATGCTTCTCTAGAACCGCATCATTTTTTCTTAACATGAGAATAATTGCTAAAAAATTTCCATGGTTAACTGAGTCATCATCCAGAGTATGAGCAGATTCTACCTTTCCCCGAAAAGGAAGACCTTGCTTCCCTATGAGCTTCAAAACATCAACTACTGTTTCTACTACATGTCGTCTTTCTTTTACTTCCTGTTTCCTTTTGGCCATTTGCTTCCCAATCATAAGATTGGGCAAACTTTTCTTATCTTTTATTATCATGTAGCAATTCACAAATTCTATGTGAGTTTTCGAGGTTTCGTGCTCCTATAGTCATGCTTCCCAGAGACATGCTTACAATCACTCAGTCCAGAGCAAAATACTGAACTGGATTTGCTAAATGCAACACAAAGAAAACAGAACAGTCGTTGTGTTTTATTGTTGTAGGATAACCACTGCCTTCGGAAGTTTTGGTTACCAGTCTCACTTTCTTTAATTTCAAATATTGATTTTCTATCTGCAAAAGGCAGCTCTTTTTCATCAGGCTGAACTGGGTGGAACGCCAAGTATAATGTCAAGTCTTTTGCACATGGTTTTTAAAGTAATCAATATCTTCTGTTGGTGTATCAAATGAAGTTCATTGGCTTGAGTGAGGGTTTAAAGTTGATGATACTAGTTCTGGTAATTGTTCAGAAGTTGTTTCTACATTATGTGAATTCAAGCAAGTTTTAGGAAATTCTTTTACAAGACATTGTTCATCAATTGAATCAGCCAACTTAGCTCTTCCTTGACTTGATAGTTCATTATCATTTTCAATCTCAAGTGATGGTGTTGCTTCACAATCTGATGGTTTCGATAAAAACGCTGTTATTTTGGGACATGCTTTAGCAGATTCTTGCAACATCTTATTTCTTTTTTCTTTTCTAAAGTCATAACCACTTTTCTTTCTTTTTTCTCTTCCATTTCATCAATATTGGTATTCTGGAAACATAAAAAAAATAATATGCAGTGGTATGTAATAACGTCTGTGTACACTAAAGCATAATGCATTGTTTCTGGAATTTAGGCCTACTAGTCCAAAATTTCGATTTTGCTAAGGCCTAGTTAGGGAAGGGCAGATAAGTTACTGAAAAATGTAAGATCAAGCATAACATTAGGGATTCAGGGATACTAACAATCCAGTGTTTTTTTTCATTCAATACACAGGTTATTAGGTTCGTATTAAAAACACCAATTAATTATTAATGTTTGAGAAGGTGAACAACCAAAATGGCTTTCGCAATGATTTTCGATAGTAAATAATTTTAAAGTGTGAAATAACATAAACAAAATTCTAAAGCCCTCCACTCCAAACTGTTTTGATGAGTATGATACTTTAACTTACCTTGAATAGAGTAACTAGTACATTTGTATACGATGATCTATATATCGTCACTGAACACTATTACACTAATACCTAAAGTAAAACAAAACACTGCATAATAATTAATACACCGCGGAGTTGAAATATATTACATAGCATACTGCATAACTAACTGCATAAGCCCGTTCATTCGTGTCACGTTTCAGTTATCAACTAGAGCAGACAGCTGACGCCGGGCCGAGCTTATGCACAGAATGGCTAGTCAGAGTTGCCACCTCCGCAATACAATATGCAGTAGGCAATTGTACCGTTTTCTGGACCGAATTAATCGGATCGATTAGCCTCACACTAATTCAATATATTCATATATTTTGCTTTTAAATATGTAAGCGATTTGAACAATAATTTCGTACCATTTATCTCAAATGCTTAGTCTTATTTTCCTAAATCTAATAACTTCTCCAATATGAATATTTTACATTATTAGGCCGACGGCGAGAGGGCACCATGAGAGGAGGGCACGGACATGTCCCGGTGGGCCAGCACGCCCCTGATAACAGGTAACAACTGCTTTGTGCTCTTATTTTCTACTGCAAGTAAAAAAAATTCTTATTTCATGGCACATCCTTCCAAATATTTATCATTAAGACAACACACATCTGGTTTTAATACTGCAAAATACTCTCATTTTTTGTACACAGGTGTGTGCAGCCGCGCATGCGCACACACATAGGAGCATTAATTTTGTTTTTATACTGACTTTTCTTTGTAGCAAATTTAATTGTTTAATATGATGTGTTACACCCATCAGTGACAAATTTAAATACAGATGACCATCTGTTAGTTTCTTCATTCATTAACTGTTCCTCACGTGACTCTTTTTTTTTTATGGTCCTATTACAGACTTTTTCATTCTTCACTGTATCTTTACATAGAATCTTTTACAACAATAGTTCAAAGATTTCAAGTTTCCGCTGTCTAGGTTCTCTACTAATATCAGATTCTCTAAATGATACACAAGACCACTTTAAATATACTTTTTTATTTTGTACTGTTAGTGACTTTTAAATTAATGCTTTCATATTGCAATGTTGTACTATTTTTATCTAACTTATAAACAAGAGTGTTCAATAGCAGTAGTAATAATTAACAATCAATATAACAAAACTACATTGTGTATATATTAAGTCAGAATGTGTTTAAAGCCTAAATCCGGTTAATATTGTACATATTCAAAATTAGCTACACTCTGTTTTCATCTTAACCTATTTTAGACATGTATTTTTACCTGTATTAATTTTAGTATATATTTGATTATAACTAAATTTATACACATACACAATGTATATAATTATATACAACCAATCATTATATTATCAATATATTAAATTGCAATAATGTATTATTTGATGTACTAATGTTTCAAATGTGTCAAATACAAGGATTAATAATTAGCAATGACATATAACTCCAATGAGCAAGTATTATGTCACACTGTTTTGTTTACTGTTAAATTATGCTAGTGGGTGAAAAACAATAATAACTTTAAATGATATACATATCTCAAAATCCTACAATCTATATTCAGCTATGACATATTTTTAGACGCATACCAATTCCAATTCAATGATTACTGCATCATTATCTATAAGTACTGGTATACATTTAAATGTTTATTATATCATCAATATATTAAACTGTAATATTATTAATAATCATAACACTTGTTTTTACAAGAACATAATATTGTTACGACATTACAGAACAATCTACGTGTTTATCAAATGTTCCAGAGGAATCCGGCTGAATGTTTTGGCGTATGTGATTCTCAGCGCATTTGCTTGACTGTGACAGAATTCGTGCAGCTGCATGCACTGTGTCAAGGTCGCAATCAATTACACCGTACATTATATATATACTTTCACTTATGAACTTACTTTTGTCACTTCCCAAATGTTTCAAGATGTTGTTTCTCTTCTTCAGTGGGTTTAGTACTAACTGTCGATTACAGAATAACCGTTACGGAATGGAGTGTGTGGTGGGGGTTGATGGTGGGAAGGGATTGGCGCTGAGGTTCGAATTATGTGTGTGGATCAGTGTGTCGAATAGTGTATGTGATTTGTAATGTATCTGTTCATTTAATATGTTGTTTGGTTGTAGTGTGTGTGATATCTGTATATTTCAAATTGTTCAGCTGTGTTTAGTTTTCTACTTTTAGGTAAGTAGTGTAATATTTCCATGTTGTGTTCTATGTTTGTGTAACTGTGGTTTTCGTTATGTAAATGTGTGGCAAATGTGGAATGTATGTAGTTTGTGGTGAGGGCTTTTAAATGTTCAGAAAACCTGGAAGAAAAAGATCTTCCTGTCTGGCCGATGTAGAATTGTGGGCAATCATTACAATTTAATTTATAAACCCCTGTTTTTTTGTATGTGTCAATGTCTTTGTTAGTATTGTTTAGGTATTTTCTAATGGTGTTGTTGGTTCTGTAGGCTACTTTATAATTTTGTTTCCTAAATGTGTTTGCAATTTTATGTGTATTGGAATTGTAGTATGTAAGTGTTATGTATTTACTGGGTTGTGTGCTGTTGGTCAGATGTGTTTTACTTTTTGTGTTGAGGATTCGTTTGTGTAGTTTATTTATTAATTCGGGGGTGTAACCGTTTTTGACTGCTATGTATTTAATTGTGTTTAATTCATCTTGGTAGTCATGTGTGTTTAGGGGTATTGACGTGAGCCTATGGAGCATGTAGTTGAAAGCTGCATGTTTGTGTTGAGTTGGGTGGTTGGATGTGTTGTGTATGACCATGTCTGATGTGGAAGTGGTCTGATGGGAATATTGGGTTTGTGTAATTTCGGTTACACTTATAAACAACACACAAGCACCTGCACACAAAATAGCTAGACATTTAGATAAATTGATCAGAAATAGCATAAATTTAACAAACAACACCAGTGTCAAAAATAACTTAGATCTAGTGAATAAAACTCAACATGTACACATTCCCCACAATTCCACACTTGTTTCATTCGACATAACAAACCTGTACACCAATGTTCCCATAAATGAAACCATAATTACATTAGAACAATTACTAAAAATAAATAACACACCCGAAACACACATAAACGAGATCATCCATCTAACTAAAATTATCACAGATCAAAATTATTTCGCACACAATAGCATGTATTACACACAAACAGATGGACTACCCATGGGCTCCCCTATATCAGGTATACTAGCAGAAATATTCATACACACCATAGAACAGAAACACATACTGAACAACAACAAATACACCGATAAAATAATATATTGGCACAGGTATGTCGACGACATTTTACTCCTTTACAACGGCAACAAAAGACAAATAGAAAATTTCCACAAATACATTAACACTATACACCATAAATTAAAATTCACACTTGAAATAGAATTAAATAATAGCATAAACTTTTTAGACCTTACAATCACCAAAACAAACAACACACACACATACAAAATATACAGAAAACCCACCACATCAGACATGGTCATACACAACACATCCAACCACCCAACTCAACACAAACATGCAGCTTTCAACTACATGCTCCATAGGCTCACGTCAATACCCCTAAACACACATGACTACCAAGATGAATTAAACACAATTAAATACATAGCAGTCAAAAACGGTTACACCCCCGAATTAGTAAATAAACTACACAAACGAATCCTCAACACAAAAAGTAAAACACATCTGACCAACAGCACACAACCCAGTAAATACATAACACTTACATACTACAATTCCAATACACATAAAATTGCAAACACATTTAGGAAACAAAATTATAAAGTAGCCTACAGAACCAACAACACCATTAGAAAATACCTAAACAATACTAACAAAGACATTGACACATACAAAAAAACAGGGGTTTATAAATTAAATTGTAATGATTGCCCACAATTCTACATCGGCCAGACGGGAAGATCTTTTTCTTCCAGGTTTTCTGAACATTTAAAAGCCCTCACCACAAACTACATACATTCCACATTTGCCACACATTTACATAACGAAAACCACAGTTACACAAACATAGAACACAACATGGAAATATTACACTACTTACCTAAAAGTAGAAAACTAAACACAGCTGAACAATTTGAAATATACAGATATCACACACACTACAACCAAACAACATATTAAATGAACAGATACATTACAAATCACATACACTATTCGACACACTGATCCACACACATAATTCGAACCTCAGCGCCAATCCCTTCCCACCATCAACCCCCACCACACACTCCATTCCATAACGGTTATTCTGTAATCGACAGTTAGTACTAAACCCACTGAAGAAGAGAAACAACATCTTGAAACGTTTGGGAAGTGACAAAAGTAAGTTCATAAGTGAAAGTATATATATAATGTAAGATTGGTAAAGTGAACGAAGAGGATGCAACAACAAGATAATTACATCGTAGTGTACAGCATCTTACGTAGTATATGGAATAATCTAGATTTTTGGCGGGGTATAAATACAGGTACGCAGGGACGCTCAGTTCAGTTTATTGTCGGGCGATTACAAGTGATTACTGAGTGCTTCAATTGGTTACTAGTGAAGTGTTATGTTTTATATTGGCTGACATTTTATTGCAAGTGAACAATTTTTATTTGATTTATTGTAAGAGACTGTGTTGTTAATTACGAACAGTTTAACTGTGAAAATTAAAGTTGGTGATTAGTGACTTAATTGGTGTCTTGTATTTTGTTTTCAACTGCACCTACAATGATCAAGTAGACCAACGTAACAATATATATTTTTTGAATATTTACAATATTTCAATAGTTTGAACTATCATCATCAGAATATAACATATTCTTGCAAAAACAATTGTTATTATTGTTAATAATAAAAAATACGCAAGAACGGTTTGAGAAGATGTAAATAAATTGTAATATTGTACTAATTATGTTTTAAAACATTATATAATATTGTGTACATATATTTAAGTAAAACAATACATGAAGATAGTAATTACGTTTCTGATGTAAAACACACAGTCTCACTCCCCCTAATGCACACATGCATGCACAAACACAAACACATTCACTCTCAATTAATTTTGTTCTGGTTATGTGTTTGATTATTTCTCTATTGTATATACAGACGTCCTGATGATGACAATAAATATTGTCAAAACGTTAACACAAATAATATAACATTTGTGTTATATTTATTGACCAATCCTCGTTAAGCTTTCCATCATTAAACATTTATTATGTTCTTGGATTTTGTTGTCCATGATGTGTCCGTTGATTAACTAAATATGAGTATATAACTACTGACTCGGAACACAAAGTTTTTATTGGTAAAAATGTAAAAGATTTACCTTATAGCCTGAACCTGAGCCTCTGACGAAGCTTATAATAAGTGAAAACTGGTTCAGGCTATAAGGTAAAACTTTTACATTCTTACCAATAAAAAACTGTGTGTTCCGAGTCGGTAGTGATATACTGTATTTATGTTTAATTTATTATGTTTTTCTTTCATTGTACAACATTTCTACGTGTTTAGTTCTACATTTTAATTCTTAATTTCACTTTGGTTTCTTGATGTTCTTGGTTTCTTTGTTAGGTACTTCAAACTAATGACCACTTCCAAGTAATTTTTTAGCTTCAAGTTTGTTTGTTTTCCTTTTGAACATTACCACACACATGCTTGTCAGTTTTATTTCAACTGATTCTGATTTTATAAGATTAATAAGATGTCATTCATAGCTTTGAAAAGCTTTTCATGCTTTCTCCATTTGCATATACTCCCTCACTACACATTTCTTCATGGTTATTTATCACACCTGCAATGTATATATGAGTGTCAGACAAATATAAACTGGAATTTCTTTGTATCAATAGAACATGTGAGTGTGTGATGCAGACACACTCCGTGGGTGGGGAGTGGTTTCCTAGACTGAGTGTTATAGTTATTATCCCCACGCTACTAGTCTGTTAGTTTCTAACAAGATGAGAGAATAACCAGTGCTTTGTGCTATTGTGCAATGTATTATTATTAAATTTTTAACAAATGAAAACATTAAACCGAACGAAATTTTGCAGAGATTAGTGCAAAGTTTGGCAATGAGACTTTATAATGAAAACACAAGGTTTTGGATGGTGTAAGTCCTTTTATATTGGTCAAAATGATGTACAAAATTTGACTTATCCTAATCAGACAAACACCAGCATTCTCCCTGAAAAAAATTGACGAAGTCATGACCTTATTGAATGTGACCAAAGAGAATTTGTATGAAATTAGTAAAAAACAAAAAACACCACAAGCCATAGCAGTGTGGAAACCGTTATTTAGAATGAGTTAAAATACAAAAAATTTCTGCACGCTGGGTTGCCCCGAATGTTTGAACACTGGGTTGATCAAAAGTGGAGCAAGCTGAAATTTGTCAGAGACTTTTGACTCAGTATGATGTGGATGAGGATGCAGTTTTGAAACACATTCTTACCTGTGATGTGATGTGGGTGCAATTATGGAATGGTGTTCAAAAAATGAAACTGCACCTGTAAAAAGACAACTGTCAACAGGCAAGATGCTTTCCAGTGCACGTGGAGACTACAGAAGAGTTGTTTATATCAGTTCTCTCCAATACTGAAGAACAATTAATGCCTTATACTACTGCAAACTACTGGACAAACTGAAATAGTGAAAGAATTTGTATGCAACTGGTTTCTAACACATTCTAAAGACTTTTCATGAAAATGTGACAAGAAACTGCCAGTGCTGTGGAAAAGTGTGTAGACAATGTAGAAAAGTGATGTAAATATAATTTGTATATAAATGAATTAACAGATTAATTAGAAAAAAATATTCTGATTTATATTTGACTGGCCTTCACACTGAACAGAAATGGAGAGAGTATACATTCTCGTTGCACCTGCTCATCAATTCTTGAACCCCTGAGTTTGTCTTCAGTGTCTTTAATTTTAGAGACCACTCTGTGAAGCTGGTGAATTATTTTCCTAGACCGATTTAATACCTGATAATTCATCCACTATTTTATGTGAATCTACACTGTTAACACATTTTATTGCTCAATAATTGAATAAGTAAACTAAGAATTATTTCTAAAAGCAAGCAAAGCATCTAGCATACCTAAGGAAACTTACAAATTTTTTGTCCATTTTTTTAGCAAAATCTTTTAAAGCTAGTGACACAATAGGTCGTGGAGTCTTTGTATTGCGGCGACTTTTCCAACGTGGGCGCCACTAAAACAAACCACAAATAGTTACAATTTATGAATACTTTATTTTTTGATAAACTATAAAAAAATTAGTTTAACAACAAACTATAATAGTTGGAAACATTATTTGCCAGGCTATTAGTCCATGGTCTATATGTAGACCAAGATAAGGAGACCATGGAGATCTTTAAACATGGTTCCATCACAGTGAATAGAAAAGGAGAAAGACTCTATTAAATAGGATTTGGCATGCTGTACTGGTTGATGTTGCTTTCCAGCTATGACTGCGCTGGTATAAAAGTATACACAAGTGGGGCTTCTTAGGCAAAATATACAGTCTCTACCTCGTCACTGGGGTGAACTGGCAGACACCATGCCAATTGTTTCCAACACTGATGATTGTCTCTGATGGTGAGGCCAAATGTCCGTCAACACAAATTATAGACCATGGCCTATGTTTCCAACTATGTGGATACCAGCCGTAAAAGCCTTAGGAACACTAAACTATTACAGCTCCAGAAAGTTAATCTATCGACAACAGGACAGAATTGGGTGATTGGTTTTATTTCAATTGTAAATGCAATGAAGGGGAGTTATCCACACAGGGCCTCAGTTTTAACAATCGACATTCACTTTCGGGGCACCCAGTTACACGTTTGGTCTCTCCGCCCTCAGTTTGTTACAATTCCTGATGCTGAGGAATGTGAACAAGTGCGCGCCTGCTTGCCCGCACTGATGAATATGCACCAACTTTTTGTTTGAACGCAGGTTAATGTTACACAGACTTGCACCACAAAAGATACCATGTGACGCCCGTTGGGCCTATCCGAAGCAAGAAGCCAAACTCAAGAAGGAGCATTGGCCATCTTGAAAGAGTTACTGAGCGCCAAGTCATCAAACCGGCCGGTTGAACGTAAAAGGCTCGCGAGCCGAAAAAATTTACTAAACTTGTAAAAATGTGAGTCAACTAGAGTAAACAGTGAAACCTTAACATTTTAATTCAGTGAACCAAATTTAACAAGCAGAAACTTTTTCGGGACGAACTAGTGAACGAACAGAAACAGACTAATTACAGCGCGTGTAGGACACCTCCAGAGAAGTAAAACAATAGCATTTTAATTCAACTCAATGGGGGAAATTATTTGAAAAGAGCTCTTTATAGTAAGTGGGGTAAAAATGAATGAATGTGAGTGTATGCAAATGCTGGGTCGCCTTTATATAATATAATATAATGAACCATTTATTTTAAGTATGCTAAGGAAAACTGTGAATTTTGTTTTGTCTTGGTTAAATTGAGCATGTGTCTCAACATTAATATTTGTCAGATTGAAATCCGAATGGGTACAAAATAAAATTATATCATTAGTTTCGAAATAAAAAATAGAATATTAAATCACATGTCTAATAAAGGTTGAATTAATTGACAATTACAATGAGAGTTGAGTACATTAATAACGTAAACCCTAAATCACACTTATAGATACGAATTCGTGTGCAGGACTATGGCCGACAAAAGGTAAGATGAGTTTTATTTAATTATTATGTGGTAGAGTGTTTGTATAATCACAATTGGCTCCCGAACTTGGACAGTTTGTGCAAATAAATTTGAGGTATACCAAATTTGATACAAACCACACCTACAAGTGGATATAAGTGTGATTTGGGAGTACGTAGAAATTACGTGCAGGTTATGTGAGGCTGTTACTATATTTAAGTAAAACTTATAATAGTAATTGATACCGAGTATATGTAAGGTTAAAATTTTTTAGATTTAATCTAATAAATAAAATAGAAATGGAAAACGAAAATAAAGTCAGTATGATGGACGTAACTGTCACGGGGGAGATAGAAATTCATTCAGACCCTAATGTGGTCAAAGAAAGCGTTTTATATGAATCAGATGATATAAATGATTCAGGAGTGTGTATAAAAACATATTATTTTATTTTTTATTAGTTGTTAAGAATAATGTTTCATATTTCGTACTTACCACCATTCCGCTATTCCTTGGGTCCCAGAGTTCTTTCATAAGCGAGGTCAGAAACAGTGTGGGGGTACGAAATAAATATTCTGACGACATATACAGTGAAAAGAAAAACTTCTGTTTAATTTTTAATAAATTAGAATTACTCACATTGAACCCCACCTAGTTACATGCTCTTCGCCATGAGGCGTAGTTATGCAATCAAATGCAAATCGTTTTTTCATTTATAATTTTACAAACATACTCCCACAAAAATAAACATAATTAATTAGTTCTTTCCATGTTTTAAAACGAGGACAAATTATTTCCTTGATTATTGACGATAATCAAGTACATAGATTTCATAACATTAAAATATACATACAAATTATCCTAAAACATTTTATATCTATGAAGGCCGCCCAGCCTGCTCTCTCTCTCTCTCTCTCTCTCTCTCTCTCTCTCTCTCTCTCTCTCTCATTCACACTAATTTACCCCATTAAAATTTTTACCCCTTTACTTAGATAGGCCCCATTTTTACTCAAGATTACTTATATACTTGTTGGATACATTACGCAGTACCCTTGCCGGCAACGTGGCGTCTCTCCGACCTCGTGGCACCTCACTTACAAAATTCGTTCTATTTGTCCGAAACAATTTACGATTTTCATTTTCTTCCAAAAAACTGTTCTCACTTCCGCATTCTTTGAAAACTGTACTCACATTTACTTGAAACTCATAAATTTTGAAAGAGCCCCTTGGGGCAGATGCCTGGCCAGGCACTGTCTGTAAGAGAACTGGGGAGAGCGTCTCTAAGCTCCCTATCAACTAGATTGCGGTCTCACAAGGCGGCAAGCAATGCCTGTTATTTCATCGCCACTGCTGTGTCACATTCAACACACGTGGTTTTTTGTGTGTTTGACGTGGATGACATTTGGTAAGCACTGGTTGACGTCATAATTATGGGCTGTACCTAGTTTCATTTCCTCCAGCATGGTCCACGAGGCTAACAGACGTATAGTACTCAAGCCATTTTGCGTCCAACACTTCCACGTCGGTCTGCGCACATGCTGGGGTGGTGCGTTTGGGCGCGGACGTCACACAAATGTAAAGTTCTTAGAATCAACGCCGGGCACATTCTTTTGTAAAGGTAACACAACAACTATTGCGTAGCGTTTCTTTGTTAGCGCAATGCTTTATTCAAACACGTGGACTGGCCCACACAGATGGACAATGAATTTAAAATATTTTTTAATAAATCCCCAAAAATTAATAAAATAAAAAAATCCTTTATTTGACCCATTACAAATAGAGACAACTCCAAGCCTGATAGACGAAAATAATTTGACACAATCTGTAATAATGAGTGAAGCAAAAGCAGAATCTACTCCTATAATAAGTAAAGTAAAAGAATTGTCAGTGGACGATATATATCATTTCATGAAAACAATATCTGATAACCTGAGTAGTGATATCAATAAAATGAGTAGTAATATTAACGTAAAATTTGACGTTCAAAATAGTAATTTTAATGCTAAATTTGATGAACAAAAGAATGAAATTAAAGAAATAAAGAGTAGTTTCAATGAATTAAAAAGTGAGATACACGAACAAAAAATAAAATGTGAGTGTAATTTCAATGAATTAAAAAAGCAAAATAGTGAATTAAAAAACGATATTAATGAAATAAATAAGCATTTTGAAAATACAAATGAGATATTTGAAAGTAACTTTAACAAATTAGAACGAAATATTGAGAAGATGGGATTGTGGAGAATAAATACAGGTGAGTGTAACAAAAACAAAAATAGTGAAGAAATAATTAATAACAAGGTAAGTGGTAATTACAGTAATGAGTATAATATTGAAGTAAAAATTAATAGCAGTGATATAATTAAAAATGTGGTGCTAGAGAGTAAGGTGGTTAATATTGAGAGTGGTAATGAAGATTTTGTTGAAGTAGAGTTTAATAGCGAAGTGTTAGCGAGTGTTGCTGAAATTGTGAGAGAGCGTGAAGAGAGGTTAGATGGGCAACGGGGAGATTTTCCCCGAGTATATTGTGAAACAGAGTTTTCACAAATGTTTTATGAGGACAGAGTTTCCTCCCGTGGTTATAGAGACGAGGTGTCTCTAAGTAGGTCCCCTTTTGTGTATCATGAGTTCCTTGGAAGACCCAAGATGTGTCATGATAACGTTGTGTTACCCTCTGCATGGAGTGATAGAGACGAAATGAAATGGTGTTATGATGAGAAGTATTTTGAGAGAGAGAGTATAATAGAGACGTTTACGTTAAGTAGAAGCTATAAGGTGTTAAAAGAGAGGTTAAAATTTGAAAAAATAGATGATAGGAAAGACTTATCTTGTTGTGAAGATAGTGGAGAAATAAATGATGATAACGTTGATAATTATATGGGAAGCTTACCTGTGCTGAGACATGGAGTATTAATAGTAGATGATTCTGAAATTGAGAGGTTAAAATGCTTAAGGGTGATAGATAATAATACAGGCGGTGACAAGACCAAAACTAATGATGTAGACAGGTTATATGATTTAATAATAATGTGGGATAATCCAGTAGATTATTATGTGGGTTTTACGGAACAATTTGAAATATTAACGGATTATTATATAAATAGTAATGATGTAATAAGAATAAGTAAAGATAAAATTGTTATGTGAAGGTAAGATTAATTTACGATGATGGTGGTTAGAGATAAACAGTGAATGAACATTTAATTATTTTAGTCTGTGGTAATTACTTGGCTAACTTATGTAATGAGGTGTGGTAAACAATAATATAATATGACGAAAAAAAAATTGTAAATAAATTTATAGTGAGATTAATTGTGTTTGTATAAAAGGTTATGTGGTACTTTGTAGTTCATATAAACAATGTATGAATGCAAGGTGAATTGGTTATATAATAATGATAATAATAATATTTTATCAGACTAAATAAATCATGAGAATAATATGAAGTTTATAATGCAAATGAATTGTAATTATGTTGGAGTCTGGTGATTAAAGTAACTTTATGTTTTAAAAAACTGATTGAGTTAAATAATTTGAGATGAATTAATTGATTAATTAATGTTGTATAAATAAATTTTGATAATGAATTTAAAGGATGTTTCTGAGACTTGAACTTTAAAATAAATAGTAAATGAGTGAAGGTAGAATGTGTTTAGTTGTTGAGTCATATGGTTGTTATAATGTTTCAGAAGCTACATATGGTTTTGTACGTTATATTTGTTGTAATGAATGTTATATATTTTGAATTTATGACAGGAATCATGTTTTATATGATTGAATGATTGACCATATTTAAGTATGAATTTTATAATGCAATTGAAGTAAAGTAAAATGTTTTAATGTTTTAACAATGAAATTTAAATGAGTTTCAAAGGTTTTAAATTAGGTGATTAAATTAGTTTGAGGTAGTTATGAATTTTCTAGTATAATTGTCAATAATCATATTAATGTAAAATATTGTAAAAGATTGAGTTTGGGTGATAACTACCTATTTCAGTAAGGCAGTTAAGACAATCAAAGTTAATTTTAAATGGGTATTAGACAAAATAAGAATTTTTGGAATAAAAATAATACAGAAACGGGGTAGTAGTAGGGACACAGTAATAAGAGTGAATGTGGGTAGAGAGAAAGTGGAGAGTAAATAGGTGGTGGTGAAATTTTGTAGTGAGGGTGGTATGATAAGGAGTCCTCAACGCAAGGCGTTGTGGCGGGAGGAATAGTTTCAAATGAGCGTTGGCGGAGTTACCTGGGAGAGGCAAGGAACTAATAAGGGAATGAGTATAAGGGAAGGGAACATACATCCTAGGTACAAAGAGGGTACCAGGTATTTTGTAAAAAGAGGAGAATGATTTAAGTGGCGTTAGAGAATTAAGTGGAGGTAAATATTATTGAGAGATTGGTGTCACCCTATATAAATCCGTTACTGGTTGTTAGAAGGAAGAAGGGGGGTAAGGTTATATTTAAATACCCATTCAATAAATCAAATCATTGTGAATGACTGGGAATCACCCGAACAAATTAATGATGAAAATGCTTTGAGATGTTCATTTTAATGAAATGAGTTTTATGTTCTTTATGAATGTTTATGTTGTATTGTGTTATTTGTATTCAATGTGCCTATAGAAAGGTCATTCACCTGACAATGAGGCATCAGCTGATGACTGGTGTGGACTGTATAATGTTTAATGTAATCAATTCATATGTTCTTTTAGTAATTAATTTAATTTAATAATTTGTTTCTTTTTATTAATTGTCAGAATATATGTTTCTGGAATTTAAATTCATTTAATTATTGAAAAAAAAAATGTTATTTTCTTTGAGAGTAAAGATTAGGTATGTTGATGTTGATGAGGTATCAGCTGAGTAATAGTGTTTATATGATATGTTTTGTAATCAAATGTAGTGGTGATGGAGTTGATGCTAGGATCAGTTGTTTATTTTATTTTGTTTACAATGATTGTTAACATGCAAAGGAAGTTATGAGGATTAAGAGGAGTTATAAGGAAAAGTAAATTCATTTAAAAAAGTTTTGGAATGTTGAAAGTTGCAATTAAAATGATTAATTGAAAGGGATGATGTAAATTAACTTAAACGTGAATCTTTGATAATGGACTTACATTTATTTCACTACTTGAATGAAATTTAAATAATTTAATTTGATTTGAAACAGTAAAGTCAAGCAAACAATTAAAGTATTTCTTTTATGAATTTGCTAACTGCTATAATTTTTTATTGTTCGACTAAGCTTTTCGTCATTACTGACATCTTCAGGTCTTAAACAACGAAGAAGTCTTAAACTGTCTGATTTTACAGTGTTGGGATCTCGAACAGAGAAGTCCAGTAGAGTCATGCAGGTGCAGCAATAGTTGCCGAGCTAGGGGGGTAGTTTACCCATGATGTATTAAGGAATAAAGGGGGTTGTTGGCGCCATATCCTCGCTGATCCTCTTAGGGGTTAGCAATGAGAGTTTTTCTGTTTCAGCAGAAAACCTCTCATTGGGGAGTTATTGTAATGGGACAGAATTGGGTGAGTGGTTTTATTTCAATTGTAAATGCAACGAAGGGGAGTTACACACACAGGGCCTCAGTTTTAACAATCGACATTCACTTTCGGGGCACCCAGTTACACGTTTGGTCTGTCTGCCCTCAGTTTGTTACAATTCCTGATGCTGAGGAATGTGAACGAGTGCGCGCCTGCTTGCCCGCACAGATGAATATGCACCAACTTTTTGCGAGCCTTTGAACGCAGGTTAATGTTACACAGACTCACACCACAAAAGATACCACGTGACGCCCATTGGGCCTATCTGAAGCAAGAAGCCAAACTCAAGAAGGAGCGTTGGCCATCTTGAAAAAGTTACTGAGTGCCAAGTCATCAAACCTGCCGGTTGAACGTAAAAGGCTCGCGAGCCGAAAAAATTTACTAAACTTGTAAAAATGTGAGTCAACTAGAGTAAACAGTGAAACCTTAACATTTTAATTCAGTGAACCAAATTTAACAAGCAGAAACTTTTTCAGGACGAACTAGTGAACGACAGAAACAAACTAATTACAGCACGTGTAGGACACCGCCAGAGAAGTAAAACAATAGCATTTTAATTCAACTCAATGGGAGAAATTATTTGAAAAGAGCTCTTTATAGTAAATGGGGTAAAAATGAATGAATGTGAGTGTATGCAAATGCTGGGTCGCCTTTATATAATATAATATAATGAACCATTTATTTTAAGTATGCTAAGGAAAACTGTGAATTTTGCACTTTGCATTTTGCATTTTGTCTTGGTTAAATTGAGCATGTGTCTCAACATTAATATTTGTCAGATAGAAATCCGAATGGATACAAAATAAAATTATATCATTATTTTCGAAATAAAAAATAGAATATTAAATCACATGTCTAATAAAGGTTGAATTAATTGACAATTACAATGAGAGTTGAGTATATTAATAACGTAAACCCTAAATCACGCTTATAGATACGAGTTCGTGTGCAGGATCCTGGCCAACAAAAGGAAAGATGAGTTTTATTTAATTATTATGTGGTAGAGTGTTTGTATAATCACAAAAAACAGATCAATTGATTACACCTGAAAGAACTTCTTCCACATACACCATCATGTCTAACTACAATAATGCTCCCTTATGTGGTATGTAGCTGTTGTGAACATGTAAACTCAATAAAAAACAAAATTTCTTCATTTTGCAATTAGTCAGTTTTCTGCCATTGAGCTTGCATAGGTAAATGGTAAAGATAAAGCAACATTTAATTTACAAGTGAAGTAGAAAGATTGACAAAATGTTTTAATATTATTCAAAGATAAATGTGGAGACTGGAAGAAAAAATATTGAAAGAACATGACATAAAGAATGTGTGTTAGAAGAAGGTTAGATAAACCTAGTAGAAAATGAGAACTTAGTCTCACTGACAGATACAGAGCAGTACAACTATTGGACATTTCACCATAATCGAGTGGATTGAAGTACTATTTACAAATAACTTGAAATATCTTATTGCCAATTATAAAGACAGGTATTGTCATATTATAAGTAACTGTTTAACAATTATAATTGTGGTTCTAACTACTATGTAAAAGATTAAAAACGTTGACTTACTGCTGGTTCAGATAAAATTATATTTCTTCAAAGACAAGACACAATAGAATTTTTTAATCACATTGTATTCTCTTATCATTTATTGGCATTCTTATTAGTGAAGTCATAATTTACACTTTTTTTTAGTATTATGGTTTTGGTTACTATTGCTAAAGACAATTTATTACTTAGCAATAAATTGCTTGGGTTTTAATTTTCTGGGTTTTTTTGTATGTGTATAGGAGTTTGTTTTTATACAAATAACTGCATTACAGTAAATAACACGCCTAAACTTGGTTTTGCCAAAAATGAAAATAGACGATTATCATAATGAAGTAACAAATGAATTTAAGATAGCCACTCAAGGGTACACACACTTTATTTCCATATAGTAATGTGAACTTATTACAGTGTTATGATTAAGAGGAATAAGTGTGAACTTATCACACACACACGCACACACACACGCACACACACACACACACACACACACACACACACACACACACACACACACACAAGCACACCCTCTTTTCTTTGGTTTCAGTGTTTATTACTTTTAATTGCTAAATTAGGCCTACTCAAATCCATTGTAATGAAATACAATTGCATTTTCAATCAGGAAACATCATAATAATGTTAGTAAATTCTATTATAGTCTCAGGTAAATCCACAGGTGTATGTTACACTGCCAAACACACAGCAAGTTAGTGTCTTATAAGACAGCAGTGGCAAGCTACCCTCTAATTGAAGTTGAGAAAGTTTAGCATATTACATACCTGTGACTTACTTGAAATTGAGAATGAAACCTTATTAATAAGGATGCAGCAAGGGAGAGAGGAATTTTGGCATGAAGAAATAATGTTAGAGATAAAGTTGTATAATGCTAATAGGCATGAAGGCATACTTACAGTCAATTTATAGCCATGTTCTCTGTAGTAATCTTCATTCATGATGTTATAGTATTCTGCCTGCACAAAAGTATAACACACACATAAGGCACTTACTCTATACACTATAATTGTTACTCTATTTTAATTGGCACAAATCATTTGCTTATGCATATGTGTAATTTCAAATTATGAATTGTTGTATACTACATAACCACCAACCAGCATTCAAAGAATATTATCAATATTGTATAAATATTAAGTAACTGGTATTATTAAAACTATTTGTAATTAGAATATGCAGGTTATGTTACTCACATATATTTACATTACCCACATTGATGAGTAACTTATGAATGTTGATGCACACTATTTATAGAATGCACCAGAATGTTCTCTAATAATAGTACTGTACACTTATAGATAAACATTGTTACGATACCAAAAGCAGCCCAATACAAGGGAAGATATACCATGGAATATAAAGTAAAAAGCATGCGGCTAAAGGTAGATAAAAGAAGAAGGATTAACAATTTTAAATAAATAGCACTAGAATGACTGTAACGTATACAAGACAAATGACCCAACCCAAGTGATTGGCCAAATGACAAATTATATGAAATAAACCCATGAAATAAAAAAAAACTAAGAAAAGTAAATATAATTAAATGTACCATTGAATATAGAAAGTACAAACCAAAGGAAAATGTTGTAATATTAGCTAAGTAAGTATAGAATAATGCTGAAATAAACAAATAATAAAATACACAAACAATGATACAGAAAACTATAATAACAAAAATAAAATATAATAGAGATAGACTAATACTCAAAATAGTCATAGACCAAAGTGAACCAAGAGTGCATGGTATGAATAGGGAATGAATTACAAACAACCACTAAGTAATAAACACTCTGTGATAATGGTGATAACACCAATGTGATTAATAATAACCAGTACAGTGTATAAAGAAACAAAATAAAAGTGTAACACTATTGACACTAAGTACAGTGAAGCAGTACAAGTGCAGGTGTGACACAAAATATAAATAAAAATATTCAATTAATTAAATAGTGTTTGGAAGGCTGTCTTTTAATTCCATTCAAATCCGTTAGTCATTGTGCAACACCTCATAATTAATAACCTAATTGGAACGCTCGACTGAAACTTTTAGTAATGTAAATTAAATCTGGCAGTCGTGGGACTGCCGACAGAAGTGTTAACTTAAATAACATGGTTACTGAATAATATAAGTTGTCTTTATCCGTTCTGCAATATTATTTTGCAATAAATAACAATAGGGTTTTTTTCATACTTTTTTTCTGATTGTTGAACCCAAAATAACAAATTGGAGCTGATTTTGCAAAATTTTCAACAAAAATTATTGAAAATGTGAACTTATAAACATTATTTTTGCAATACATAACAATAGGGATTAAGATTTTCAAAACGTAATATTAGTACGATATATACATTTTTGAATAATAAAACGAATATCTTAATTTTCAAATTGTTCCGCGTATCTCCGAGCGTAGGTAAAACAGATACCGACGTAAACAAGAGAAAAGACATATTTCAAAAAGAACACGTGTCGGAATAATATACAAACTGTATACATGCTGTATATGGGTGTCTTTTTTTATTATTTTTGTATTAAAATAATGCATTATTTTAGTACAAGTCAGGTAATTTGAAATTAAATGATGATTATACTTGCCTTTGTACTAGGTGCGAACTAGATATTTGTTCACTAAACTCATGTAACCTTTTGTAACAATTCGAACGTCTTTCATTTGATGTTTTTGGCATTGACTTAATTTTTTTACTTTTCTTTTTTTTCGATATTCACGCATATATTCTGCTCTTGATATCTTTATTTTTTTTTCATTCGATTCATCTTCTGATGTATCTGATATTTTAATTAATCACAAACGGGGAGGCGCTGGAACTCTGGACCGGCCGTTTTTTGCGATATCTGACCTAGGACTTCCCGGGTTCCGTGGACGGACTCCGGGGAAGGCCCGTCGGATGACTCCCACGCTATTCCCTACGCAGGAGGCTCCTACCTATGCCGGGACACCGCCTGCTTTTTCCAGCATCCAGGCCGGTCGAACTCCCGCGCTAGGACTTTGTCAGAGACCTCTCCGGGGTACGGAAGGTTCTCCAAAGCCCGGAAAAGCCGTCAACATGCCAGGCGAGGCGCTGGAACTCTGGCCCGGCCGTTTTTCGCGAGATCCGACCTAAGACTCCCCAGGTTCCGTGGACGGACTCCGGGGAAGGCCTGTCGGACGACTCCCGTGCTATTCCCTACGCAGGAGGCTCCTACCTATGCCGGGACACCGCCTGCTTTTTCCAGCATCCAGGCCGGTCGAACTCCCGCGCTAGGACTTTGCCAGAGACCTCCCCGGGGTACGGAAGGTTCTCCGAAGCCCGGAAAAGCCGTCAACATGCCAGGCGAGGCGCTGGAACTCTGGCCCGGCCGTTTTTCGCGAGATCCGACCTAAGACTCCCCAGGTTCCGTGGACGGACTCCGGGGAAGGCCTGTCGGACGACTCCCGTGCTATTCCCTACGCAGGAGGCTCCTACCTATGCCGGGACACCGCCTGCTTTTTCCAGCATCCAGGCCGGTCGAACCCCCGCGCTAGGACTTTGTCAGAGACCTCCCCGGGGTACGGAAGGTTCTCCAAAGCCCGGAAAAGCCGTCAACATGCCAGGCGAGGCGCTGGAACTCTGGCCCGGCCGTTTTTCGCGAGATCCGACCTAAGACTCCCCAGGTTCCATGGACGGATTCCGGGGAAGGCCCGTCGGACAACTCCCAGGCTAGTCTCTACGCGGGATGCCTCCACCGATGCTATGGCAACCAGAATGTATTCTATTGGGTTGCATGGTAACCAGATCTAATAGTTTTTAAGACTCTAAAGGACCCCCCCAAAGGATCGTATCGAAAAAACACCTGTCCTATGTTGGTTCTCTCGTTGCGTAAAATATTTGTGCCAAGTTTGGTTGAAATCGGTCCAGTGGTTTAGGAGGAGATGTGGAACATACATACATACATGTATACAATGACTTTTATTTATATTAAGATAAGCCCTTAAGATTCTGAGTGTAATTATGTAGATTCATATATACAAAGTTTATATATATATATATATATATAGACATAACGAGTAAAAGTGTATAAAACGAGTTTGAATTGATGGGTGAATTGTTACTTGTATTAACGTTTGTATATATTTTCTTCAATTTAGGGCATCAGTTCAACTCATCGATTGTTGAATACCGATCTGATGGCAAATTATTCTGCATCAATAAGAAGAGTGGGAAAGAACATGCGATGGAGAGAGGGGGAAATTGTTATGGATTCTCCTCGCATTCCTTTCTGATAACGTCACATTCTACAGATTCACTCCCGTGTAAATTTCCCTCTCCTCTGCTATAAGAAGTTAACACTCAAAAACATCAAATATAAGCAAGAACTCATATAAAAGTGAGAGTGCGGAAGGAAAGTGATTAATTAAATATAAAACACATACACAATCTGTATAAAGACGCCAAAATAAGTGAACAATACTAGAGTTTAATTTTGGAAAAGGACCAAAAACAGTAGTAGATAAGATAGCATTGTATTATATTATTATTCAGGATAAGAATCCATTAATATTATTCAAGGTACTGTATTATTGTTAACAGTTAGAGTTAATAGTTAAAGGGCCAGATCAAATTTTAAACCAATAATATGGTATAAAAGAAAAGTAGGCCTAAAAAAGAAATGAATGTTACAATACTAAAATTAAATAATAAATATTAGAAAGTATTGTTATTATGTCATAAAGAAAATCAGAGAAGATAATAGTAATATTATAGAAATGTGCAAATGTTATAATTGTTGAAATAGTCTTAAGAGTAAGTTGTATTATGTTGAGTGTGTGATAAAATCCTAAGAAACAGTTCATGTTAAAGTTATGAATTTAGATATAAAAGGCATTAATATGTCGTAGAAGCTGTAATATTCATATACTAAGGGCTGTAAATCCGTAATCATTGTAAACTAGCTAAAACAAAGCAATAAGAAACTAAAAATAAGAACAAAATTAAAGTTTAAACAATGTCAAAAGGATAGGCAAAGGTAGGCCTAAAGCAATGTGAAAAAAATTGTAACATATAAACAAATAACAATACACAGTGAGGGAAAAAGATAAGTAAACATAAAATACCAAACCAAGGAACATTACAAACCCAAAATAATGGTAATAAACAACGTAATAAACAAGATAAGTACAAAGAACAAAAATACGAAATTTTAAAACAGCTCAGAGATAATAGAACATAATCATGTTTGATGTCAAATTAATCTACATCAGAAAAGCTATTCAATGATAATAATAAAAACCATATTAATAAATATCGGTATGGAGAACCATACATGACTTCCATATTCTAAGATTTATATTTAAAATCATTTTCGAAATGAAATATTACCATAGAAACAACTTCTGTCTACTTACTGCTTCAGCCTCAACCACAGTACTGTGGTCACTAGTGTATACCACCTCACGTTATCGCACTCGATTTTCACTGATGATGGAAGTCGATGGCATTGCCGAAACGTCTGGTTTTGTAGAAAACATTGGACTACGGCCAAATATCCCGGGAAGGAATTTTAACAAAAACTACATCTTTGTTGCCGATAACGTTGTACACATATATATAAAAAATATGCATAAAATTAATGGCTTGTATAAGTTAATGATTGATCTCCATTAAGTAGTGCTCAAGTTTCCAAAGTTTTAATATTATGATGTCCGTAATTAAAACATCAGAGCAGGTTTAGTGTGAATGAGGGTACACCCTGGACAAAAATTTTCAACATTTCCTATTGAGCGTTGCTTAGAGTAAAGCTGCGAATCTACAGTGTATGTTTCACAGAATAAACACGCGAAAAAGAAGGAGCGCTCCGAAGTCACTCATGGACCCTCAGCATCTTGCAGAGGGTTCATTCCCTAAAGACGAAAAGTCTGTCTATGAATTGTTCCTCTGTAAACACGTGCAGTTACACTGCCCAGTGATCCACAGGAAGCAAATTGATGTCCATTTTTTCGGCTTGCATGCGTAATGTTGTTGTGGGTTTCGGCACTTTACATTTAAAAAGCGTGCAAATGTAAGAAAATAAACATGAGTGAGGCCAGAAATAACGCGAATTTTGTGTGTGTGTGTGTGTGTGTGTGTGTGTGTGTGTGTGTGTGTATGTGTGTGTGTGTGTGTGTGTGTGTGTTCCCTGCCTTTTTATTGCTGTAGTCATAATAATAAAATGGAAACGTAAACATTACATAACTGAGATATGCTTACCTACCACGAACGATATATTATTTTATACATGTATATTAACTCATACATAATTTACATTAAAATGAAAAAATTATAATTTTATTGCCTGGCAACAAAATTATTTTATTTTTAACAATTACCATTGTTTGAAAAAGTGTAAATTGATTTTCAAGTACTTTACTGTTGTTAAAACGTAAAAGGTTGCAGGTAAACTACCCCTTCCCCTTAACCGATCTTCACCAAAATCGAAAGTCCTTGAGATCTCTACAATTCAGGGACGTATGCAAAAATTGTTTGATTCTGTTTGAATTTGCGGCTGTTATCGTTTGCCATAGAAAATACCCTTGATAAAAAAACGTTGCAGGTAAACTACCCCTTCCCCTTAACCGATCTTCACCAAAATCGAAAGTCCTTGAGATCTCTACAATTCAGGGACGTATGCAAAAATTGTTTGATTCTGTTTGAATTTGCGGCTGTTATCGTTTGCCATAGAAAATACCCTTGATAAAAAAACGTTGCAGGTAAACTACCCCTTCCCCTTAACCGATCTTCACCAAAAACAATAGGTCTTGAGTACTCTACAAATCAGGGCTGTATGCAAAAAATTATTTGATTCTGTTTGAATTTGCGGCTGTTATCGTTTGCCATAGAAAATACCTTTGTTAAAACGTAAAAGGTTGCAGGTAAACTACCCCTTCCCCTTAACCGATCTTCACCAAAAACAATAGGTCTTGAGAACTCTACAATTCAGGGCTGTATGCGAAACATTATTTGATTCTGTTTGAATTTACGGCTGTTATCGTTTGCCATAGAAAAAAAAATCTAAGACAGACACACACACAGACAGACACACAGACACTTTTCGAAAAACGACTTTTTTTCATGTTTTGAGTGTAGTACAATCAGAATCTGCAATAATCTTGAACACGATTTTTTTTGCCATCACCATACTTCCATTTCCTTAAGGAATATGGAAGTAATAATAAAAGGAAATTATCCTAATTAGAAAATATTTATTCATTTTGGGCAAAAACCCAAGCCATATCTAACAATGAGTACAAAATTCTTTCAACCAATGAGAAGGTAGATTTTGGCAGTTAGAACAAAAACCCGTTACAAACTCATTAACAGTCCATTTTTAGCATCAGAAGAGAGCACATGACAAAATAGTTGCCCCATAAAATTTAGACCAACCAGATGAATTAAAACACATAATACTAAATGGAAATGAAAAACAGCATTAACAGAACCTATTAGCAAGATCCATCCAATTTAATTGAGAATTACAGAAAATAAAACCAATATAAACTTATATATAATTTACCTTAATTTCCGTCCAGTGATGTCAAGCGTAATTTGTATTTGGTTACGCGTTTCAGGCCATGTGGCCCATCCTCAGACCATCACTCCAAGAGGAGCTCGTTAAAAAATTAAAAAATCCACATAACACAAACATAATAAATAAATACAAAAATATATTAAAACATATAAAGGCGTTCTATTACACGAACACGGTGCACCGCGTGTAGCATGCCTGAACTGCGTCAATGGAACCATTGACGCAATAGGTTCCATTGACGCAGTTCAGGCATGCTACACGCGGTGCACCGTGTTCGTGTAATAGAACGCCTTTATATGTTTTAATATATTTTTGTATTTATTTATTATGTGTTTGTGTTATGTGGATTTTTAATTTTTTAACTAGCTCCTCTTGGAGTGATGGTCTGAGGATGGGCCACATGGCCTGAAACGCGTAACCAAATACAAATTACGCTTGACGTCACTGGACGGAAATTAAGGTAAATTATATATAATTATCATACAGTGACCTGGACCGCTTTAAATATGTTTCAATATAAACTAATGAAATAAGAGAAGGAAGACCATGAACACCAGAATTTATGAAAATAATCTATCAAACGTCGACGAAGTTGTAATGTACGTATAATATTTAATTAATTTACTACACCCACAAGACTGATCACTACACTTCAAAATTCAAGCACAATATTTAAAACTTGGTTCAAACACTAAAAACATTGAATGACTATTAAAACATGTAATAATCGTTATTAAAAGATTACTCAAATTAATTATTAACACTTTGAAATAAGAAAATATTTGTACACGATATCTAACTTAACCTATATTTGTAAATTGAACTCACTATTGTTTTAAATACTAAGAAAACTGTTGTAAAGAAGGATCATAATACAGTATTTAATTAACTTGATGTGAAGGATTGTACTTTTGAAAACCATTTTGTTATCTTTTTGCTGTAATCAAAAGAACTCTGTGACTGATTACACGTTGTATAATATAAAATCGACATTAGAACGTGTCCAGTCCATGACCCAACGATCAATTGCTAATTGCTGAGTTGTAATTTCTTTAAAGCCGGAGCAAAAAAGTTATATATTTTTATAATCTTATGTCTTAGTAACTATCAAAAGTAGAACCGATAACTAATAAACCAATACTCAAAAGTAATACCTGTTCATTATTTCAATTAATAATATTTATGTGTTTATTTCATTAATATAGCACCGTGAAAATTTTCTACCAGAATTACAGGTTGGTACGACTGTCGCGAGAGAGCGGATTTTGAATTTAACAGACACCAAGCGACGAGAGATATGGTTGCCTCAAAAGAAAGAAGTAACATTTTTTTTAATTGTTTAGAATAAAACAATTTGGCGCCTATAATCGGGAAAATAACAACTACGTGGAATCAGGTAAACAGGTATTAGCGAGGTCACAAGAACGAGTATCGGGAAGGCTACGAAGTTTCAGACATCGTAAAAAATAACACGATCGGAGTCAAATAAAATAGAGTACGACTCAGGCAGCTTGTTATAAATTGATGCAACCAACGTGTGACTAGATTAAAACACACACGAAGGAAGCTTGTTGTCATAAATTGATGCCAACAACTTGGGGCTTGCACGGGAGACACGAGATTGTGGTTATAACATACGAGGGGACCCAAAAATAACAGGAATTTTCATATAAAAACTTTTATTTATTCTTACAAGTTAACAAACTTATCCCCTTCAAAGTACTCTCCATTTGAAGCTAAGCATTTATCTAGAATTGTTTTTCCCATTTTTCAAAACAGCCTTCCAAAATAATTCCATCACTTTTTCTTCACTTCTTCCACATCCACAAAACTCTCTTTAAGCTCTCTTTTCATGCGAGGACACAAAAAGAAGTCGCACTGAGTGAGGTCTGACAAGTTGAGGCGATGGCCATGCAATTTTTTTGTCATGAAACGTAGCACACTCAAGGTCGCGTGGGCAGGCACACTGTTGTGGTGGAACACCCACTCCCCACTTTGCCATAAACTCAGGGTGTTTTTCATCTCACTGTGTCACGCAAACATTTTAGTACCGACAGGTAGAATTCCTGGTTAACAGTTTGATGTGGGGTAAGAAATTCTGCATGAACAATTTTATTAGCATACAAAAAAAAACTACAAATTCATTAGCATCAAAAAACAAATCAACATCATCTTCACATTTGACTTCACTTGTTTTGCCTTTTTTAAGGCATGGGAAAGATTGTGTCTTCCACTGGCTTGACTGCTGTTTGGTCTCTGGATTGTATCCATAGCACCAGCTTTCATCAACAGTAATTATTTTGAAAAAAAGATCAGGGTCATTTTCTAACTGCTCTTTCAATTCACAGTAAACATCCAATCGAGACAGTTTTTGGTCATGGGTGAGCACGCGAGGCATAAATTTTGCTGCAACTCAATACATTTTTAATTATTCGCTTAAAATGCATTGACAGGAACTCCATGACACTCCAGTCAAATCAACAAAGTCATCAATTGTTCTGCAGTGATCTTCCATGATCAATTCATGAATTTTTATAATGTTTTTTCCTGTTTTATACATTGAGGGTCGTCCATAACTAGGCAGGTCTTCAATTGACATTTCAGCATTTTTGAAACTCATAGACTTGTGTTTTACCCCATATTATTTCCTAGTAAGGTGTTTTAAGGATTATGACTGTCTACGCTACCGTTTTCCCTAACAGAAAATAAAACTTCATAGATGCACATTGTTCCTTTAAGTTGGCTATTGCAAAAATTGACAAACTAACTATAGGAGCTTGAGAAAAAAATTCCCCATACAACACAACCTCACTCACTGACACCAGCTAGCAGACTGGTGCACCCATTATTCAACAATTTTGTTTTTTTGGGGTCCCCCATCATAGTTTGTTCTACCAGGTTCTCAAATATACACCTGGAACTTACTAGATGATTCTTAAAGTAACACATGTTGGTGAATGACGTCATTATCAACCTATATAAAGAACTGTAATGAGACAGAGTAGTCATTCTTGATTCTGAGTTCAGTGTATTAAGTTATGTAGTTAGTTTGATACCACATTTGTGTATCACTATTATCTTCTTCTTCTATGGTTCAGTTCAGAGTCGAACCTTAGCATCCATAATCTTCTGACTACATTTTTCCCTGTCCTTGGTGATCGATGTCCATCGTTTTATTTTAAGTAAAGTATCAGTATCCCTCACCACTGCATCAATCCAGCAATGCCATATTCCGAGGCATGATTATTGGTTCCTGAACATATTGGTTTTATGGGGAGGGGTTGTTGGCCCTTCGCCCAACCCCCAACCTGAAGGGCCGGGTCATTTTTATTCAGGGTTTCCGTCCACTACACCAGCTGCTTTCACTACAGTTTAGAGCCTGGTCTACTCTGATTTTCTGTCAGGGTTTACTCCCTTAGCCTTTGAAAATCCCTCTTCATCACAAGGAAGCAATTCTCTCTATTTACCCCATGGAGAATGGATTGCGCCATACCATAGGCTCCCTACTCTGCCGCATCTGCCAGGATCAGTATTATATTTGTGTGTTATCTTTTTGTTTGTATAAATTACGGTTATGTTAATAATCGATATTACAGTTGTGAATGAAAGTGAATTTTCTGTGTTATACTTTTATTTGTGAAAATTTTTTTGTGATATTGGTAATGAACAAGGTGTCAACAGTGACACAAGTGTTTTACTTCAATCGCTGCTTAGAAGATGACAGTATTAATTATATATTTGAGTCTTTCTGATAAACTTTCAGGGGCATTAAAATTTTAATAAACATGCACATACATACAACTGAAAATTAGTAGGTACCTTAAAAGCTCACAAATTGTAGATACCAGCTAAAAAGATAAAAATCATATTGTAAACACTACAAAAGAGGTTATTAAAAATTTAAGAAATTATTTCAACCTCTCTCTCTCTCACACACACACACACACACACACACACACACACACACACACACACACACACACACACACACACACACACACACACACACACACACACACACACACACGCACGCACGCACGCACGCACACTTCAGAAAACAACTACCATTACAGATTCTTAAATCAATACAATTTTTTGGTGACAAATATACAATGAAATCTGAAACTATGGATTAATTACATCTAAAACCTGCATGCAACCAGTTCTCTCTCAGTGTATGTTAATCATAATTTAATCATCACATCTGTAAATTACGATAAAACAATCACTATAAAACACTACTATAACAAAAAAAAAGAACTGTTAAGTACTTCTCTAACAGTTGTAAAGTACCTACTCCATTAGACTGAGAATGTAAAACAAGCACTGAAGTTTATAGGCAGAAGGCTTACCAAGATGGTAATTAAAATCAATTTTGGGAATGGAGTCACTGATAAGTGATTACCACCTTCAAGTAATAAAACAATCAACAACTTCCCATGAGCTTACTTTTAAAAATCCACTTGTTTTACCTTACAGATTATTTGGGTGTGGATTATTTATGTTTCGAGCTGGCTCAGTAAACCAGTGGGTATAGCACCTGGCTACTAATCTAGAGGTCCCGAGTTCGATTCCCAGGCCTGCACCATAAAATATCAAAGTGCGTTTTTCAGTCCCCAAGTCGACTCAGCCTGTTGGAAATGAGTACCTGGGATAACATCCTGGGGATAATATTGAGCAGCTGAAGCGTAGTGCTGGCCACACTGCCTTCCTTCTATGCCATACGGCTCACATATGGCAGCCTACCCTGCCTGACTCCTAAGCTGCTTCGGTGGTAAACATGGGAGCCACTATTATTATTATTTATGTTCCACTTAACTTTAAAAGGGATTACATTTTAAGTTTAAAGTTGACATAATACTATATCACAACAAGAGAATTAAACAAACCTCTGTGTGTAAAAAGTCTACATAACTAACAAAGCATGTGTCTTCCAGAATAATGTATTTTAAATTTATGATTTTATTTACAGTTCCATACCATTGGTAATGTCCCTTTGTGATGGTACAATCATGGTACATTTTTGGAATTACCTTAAATATGGTAACTAGAACATAAATATTGTATTTTTCTATTTTTGCATACTAAACCCAACCTTAAACACCCGATACGAATCTGCAGTGAGTGGACTATATCACAATATTTGTCAGGATTTGAAACAATTCATAGCAAAAAACTGTGTAACATCACAAAAAACAGTGTGCAGTTATTGCGATAACCGAGCCAAACCTTAATTACGTCAGAGGTTGAGAATGTGTTGACAACGACAAAACGGCGATGTCAACAAGAAAAACAATGGGATGGTGACGTAGGTACACCCCACTTCCGCAAAATCCAACAAGGAATTGTCGTCATTCCATCTGCAGCTCTGATCAACGCCGGCCGGCAACCCGTCACTTACGGGTGAATTTTAACTTTTTAGACCACTGTAGGTGGTTAATAAACAGTATAAGTGCGTCAACTACCAAAATGTGACCGTAACGTATATACGTAAAACTCGCGGTAAAGTTCGCGAAGTTTTACCGCACCAGCTATAACAACCAGGACAGACACGAAATGGGTGAGAGCGTTCCTTGTACACTTTAAATCCTTTCATTATTTCCCAATATAAAATTTTATTGTAGAAATCAATTATTTAAAAAATTATTTAAAATTTCAATATATTTAAAAGGAGCTCCACAATTCATAAAAGTTTGTACCATGAGTATGGAAGAGCGAGTGGTTGTGTGTGTGTGTGTAGTAATTCCTAAGTGCTGGGTTGAGCACCACTATATAAATATATATTATTATTGTATAATCATTGAACTTAATCAAATTTATTATTACACATTATGTTTTTGGAAGGGTTAAAGTTGGTTTTGAAAAACTGGTATGTAACAAAGTAAAGAATAAAAAGGGGTATTTCATTGGTAACAATTAGAACAGCTGTTTTGTTATTTCAAGCAATTTCCGTTTCCTAATAACTCCGCGTAACGAAATTCTGGCCCATGTCATATGTAACATAGATGGCGTCCTAGTTTTGGTAATAATAACCATAAGTGTGATCTATAATATATCGTATCTATGAATCAAAATAAACGTAAGTTCACAGGTGGCGCCCGAACAGGGACATTAGGTGGTATTATTTAAACATATTATTACCTAATGTATGCCTAGAAAGAACGGAACAAATTGCTTGAGGTAACGGACACAAAATTTTATAATTCGTAAACATAACCCCACAATTAGGTTATACAATTGTATGCATGCAGGTATTGCAAAATTGCCAACATGAGTACAAGTGACAATATTGAAATAGAAACCAGTACTTCTGAGATAAATTTAACTAGTGAAATGGAGGTTCACTTAAACCCAATTAGTCAGACTGACGAGGCAAATATGCCTGTGTCTGCAGAAATAACGAAAGCTGACACATCCATTTCCACTATGGTAGATAACAAACCCGATGGTATTGCGGAAATGATGAAAATGTTATTGAACAAATTTGACAGTTTTGATAAAAAATTAGATGAAATAAGAGGTCAAAACTTTCACTTAGAAGAGCGAATTAACACAGTAAATAACCCGATTAAAAGTCAATTAGAAAGCCAGAAAGTACTAAAGGGTAGTACCCAGCAAAATGCTGTACTGAATATAAACCTATTTAAAAATAATAATTCCAATAATGAATGTAGTATAGATAATCCAAATAATACAAGTAGTAAGATTGTGGTGTTAGAAAAGGATAAACATGATAATGAAAATATAATGGAAGATAATGAAATATTTGAATTAATTAAGTCAGAAAGAAAGTTGAGAAAAAGTATTTTAGTACAAGGAGTGCAGGGGGTAGAATTTTCTTTTAATGTTGTATTAGGGGGTGAAGACAAGTCTTCATGTAATTGTTATAAGGATAAGAATGCCTTTAATTTATATTTGATAGACGATAGTTCTACAAATAAAGTTTCTTTATGTTTTTGTGTACCTAAGAAGAGGTGCAACAATTTTATGATAGGGACCCCTGCATATTTGGAGAGAGAAAGTGTATTTTGGTGTTATGGAGAGAAATGTATTAAGAAAGAAAGTATAGAGAGATATTGTGAGAATAAGAGAGTAATAGAAATATTTAAAGTAAACAGAAATTACAGACAATTGTTAGAAAGGTTAGGGTTAGATGTGGTATATGAAAATGATGAATACTTACCTGATAATAACAATAAATTGGAAATAACAAGAAATGAGAATAAAGACATTAGGTACTTACCTGTGGTGGAATATTATGGGGATAATTATAGTATAAACCGATTAATGACATATGATACTGAGATAAACGGAACTCTAATTGATCGTGACTGGAAATATTTGTTTAATAACCGTTTCATAAAGGAGTACGAATATAATGTATCTAGTAATAAAATCTATTTATTAAATAAGAATTTATATAGACCTAAGATTCGTTTGTTGTTTAATGATGGTGGATAGACTGTTGTATTGTGAAATGAACATTAAATAATAATATGAAAAGTGGTATTGAATTGGACTGTTATGGACTGATTTCGATTAATGACACAATAATGAAGTTGGAGTGTATATTTTTCATTGTATTCACTGTATTTATATATCCATGTATTTTTGATATGTATTATGTATTACAGGTATATTTACACCAGTATGTATGTACTGTATTATATATTTTACATATATGACATGTTTAATAATAATATTTTAAATTTTAATTGGTATTGAAAGTAATTCCTAATAAATGCTTAAATAAGAATATATATTTGAAAAGTGAGAAGTATTGTTATAAGTAGGTAAGAGAGGAATTTTATAAGAGAATTGTCAATGATTACAGTAAGTGTTTAAACAGGGATAGAGCCTGGGTATAGATAAATGCAGGTGAGTTATGCAATTAATGTAAATGGAGTTAGAAAGATAAGAATTTTTAAGAAAATACAAAGAGAATTATTAGATATTTAGGGACACAGTAGTTAGTGATTATTCGTAGAGAAGGTGTTTAAGTAAAGGTATAAACATATAATTATTGTTGATGAATTCTGTAGTGGGGGTGAGGTGATAAAGAGTAGCCAACCAATAGTGTTGTGGCAGGTATTAGCGTAGTTTAAGGGAGTGTTTGCCGAATATTTGGAAGGGCAAAATAATATGGATGTATATAGCCAGTTAGGGAACACCCAACCCATTGCAAAGACGAGCGGTGCCATAGGATTTAAATGGAATTAGTAATGAAGTTTATAATTGAGATATTGGTGTCATTGATAGGTAAATTTGATGGTCAGTTAGAAGAAGGTGAGTAAGATTATAATGAAAAGTATAGTGAATATAGGAGTTATCCAGACTAAACAGTGATAGAAGGTGAGAGGTTAGGTAGCTAGGGAGGTAGAAAGTTCAGAGTATAGAGGAAGTAAGAAGTGAATAATGAAATAATAATAATAATGTAGTATGAATACTAATAATAAATTTGAAATAAATATTAATAATTCATTATAATAAAATTGATGTCTAATTAATGACTTAAGTGAAATTGTAAATTTTAAATGATTTAAATTAAAATGAATCAAGAATATTTAATGTATTAATGTATCAGTGTTAATTATTAATGTATTATTATTATGTAAAATGTATTTATGTTATAGAAATTTCAACATGATGTTATAACATGGGAATAATGTGTAGAAAAAAAAAAAAAATTTTTCTTTTAACTGGCGCTGTTAATAATACAAATAAGCTGGATAATTACCTGTTAATAATAAGAATAATAATAATAATAAAATTTTATTTTTATCATTTACTAAGAGTTATAAATAAATAAATATATCGATTTATTGATTTTCTTAATTTGTTTTTCTCCAAATTTGGGAGATCTATAATGTGTAATTTTCCTATTATATTTTCAATTATATTTTATTCAATTTTGGTAACTATATTATATTAATGTGCTTATCCCCTTCAAAGTACTCTCCATTTGAAGCTAAGCATTTATCTAGAATTGTTTTTCCCATTTTTCAAAACAGCCTTCCAAAATAATTCCATCACTTTTTCTTCACTTCTTCCACATCCACAAAACTCTCTTTAAGCTCTCTTTTCATGCGAGGACACAAAAAGAAGTCGCACTGAGTGAGGTCTGACAAGTTGAGGCGATGGCCATGCAATTTTTTTGTCATGAAACGTAGCACACTCAAGGTCGCGTGGGCAGGCACACTGTTGTGGTGGAACACCCACTCCCCACTTTGCCATAAACTCAGGGTGTTTTTCATCTCACTGTGTCACGCAAACATTTTAGTACCGACAGGTAGAATTCCTGGTTAACAGTTTGATGTGGGGTAAGAAATTCTGCATGAACAATTTTATTAGCATACAAAAAAAAACTACAAATTCATTAGCATCAAAAAACAAATCAACATCATCTTCACATTTGACTTCACTTGTTTTGCCTTTTTTAAGGCATGGGAAAGATTGTGTCTTCCACTGGCTTGACTGCTGTTTGGTCTCTGGATTGTATCCATAGCACCAGCTTTCATCAACAGTAATTATTTTGAAAAAAAGATCAGGGTCATTTTCTAACTGCTCTTTCAATTCACAGTAAACATCCAATCGAGACAGTTTTTGGTCATGGGTGAGCACGCGAGGCATAAATTTTGCTGCAACTCAATACATTTTTAATTATTCGCTTAAAATGCATTGACAGGAACTCCATGACACTCCAGTCAAATCAACAAAGTCATCAATTGTTCTGCAGTGATCTTCCATGATCAATTCATGAATTTTTATAATGTTTTTTCCTGTTTTATACATTGAGGGTCGTCCATAACTAGGCAGGTCTTCAATTGACATTTCAGCATTTTTGAAACTCATAGACTTGTGTTTTACCCCATATTATTTCCTAGTAAGGTGTTTTAAGGATTATGACTGTCTACGCTACCGTTTTCCCTAACAGAAAATAAAACTTCATAGATGCACATTGTTCCTTTAAGTTGGCTATTGCAAAAATTGACAAACTAACTATAGGAGCTTGAGAAAAAAATTCCCCATACAACACAACCTCACTCACTGACACCAGCTAGCAGACTGGTGCACCCATTATTCAACAATTTTGTTTTTTTGGGGTCCCCCATCATAGTTTGTTCTACCAGGTTCTCAAATATACACCTGGAACTTACTAGATGATTCTTAAAGTAACACATGTTGGTGAATGACGTCATTATCAACCTATATAAAGAACTGTAATGAGACAGAGTAGTCATTCTTGATTCTGAGTTCAGTGTATTAAGTTATGTAGTTAGTTTGATACCACATTTGTGTATCACTATTATCTTCTTCTTCTATGGTTCAGTTCAGAGTCGAACCTTAGCATCCATAATCTTCTGACTACATTTTTCCCTGTCCTTGGTGATCGATGTCCATCGTTTTATTTTAAGTAAAGTATCAGTATCCCTCACCACTGCATCAATCCAGCAATGCCATATTCCGAGGCATGATTATTGGTTCCTGAACATATTGGTTTTATGGGGAGGGGTTGTTGGCCCTTCGCCCAACCCCCAACCTGAAGGGCCGGGTCATTTTTATTCAGGGTTTCCGTCCACTACACCAGCTGCTTTCACTACAGTTTAGAGCCTGGTCTACTCTGATTTTCTGTCAGGGTTTACTCCCTTAGCCTTTGAAAATCCCTCTTCATCACAAGGAAGCAATTCTCTCTATTTACCCCATGGAGAATGGATTGCGCCATACCATAGGCTCCCTACTCTGCCGCATCTGCCAGGATCAGTATTATATTTGTGTGTTATCTTTTTGTTTGTATAAATTACGGTTATGTTAATAATCGATATTACAGTTGTGAATGAAAGTGAATTTTCTGTGTTATACTTTTATTTGTGAAAATTTTTTTGTGATATTGGTAATGAACAAGGTGTCAACAGTGACACAAGTGTTTTACTTCAATCGCTGCTTAGAAGATGACAGTATTAATTATATATTTGAGTCTTTCTGATAAACTTTCAGGGGCATTAAAATTTTAATAAACATGCACATACATACAACTGAAAATTAGTAGGTACCTTAAAAGCTCACAAATTGTAGATACCAGCTAAAAAGATAAAAATCATATTGTAAACACTACAAAAGAGGTTATTAAAAATTTAAGAAATTATTTCAACCTCTCTCTCTCTCACACACACACACACACACACACACACACACACACACACACACACACACACACACACACACACACACGCACGCACGCACGCACGCACGCACGCACGCACACTTCAGAAAACAACTACCATTACAGATTCTTAAATCAATACAATTTTTTGGTGACAAATATACAATGAAATCTGAAACTATGGATTAATTACATCTAAAACCTGCATGCAACCAGTTCTCTCTCAGTGTATGTTAATCATAATTTAATCATCACATCTGTAAATTACGATAAAACAATCACTATAAAACACTACTATAACAAAAAAAAAGAACTGTTAAGTACTTCTCTAACAGTTGTAAAGTACCTACTCCATTAGACTGAGAATGTAAAACAAGCACTGAAGTTTATAGGCAGAAGGCTTACCAAGATGGTAATTAAAATCAATTTTGGGAATGGAGTCACTGATAAGTGATTACCACCTTCAAGTAATAAAACAATCAACAACTTCCCATGAGCTTACTTTTAAAAATCCACTTGTTTTACCTTACAGATTATTTGGGTGTGGATTATTTATGTTTCGAGCTGGCTCAGTAAACCAGTGGGTATAGCACCTGGCTACTAATCTAGAGGTCCCGAGTTCGATTCCCAGGCCTGCACCATAAAATATCAAAGTGCGTTTTTCAGTCCCCAAGTCGACTCAGCCTGTTGGAAATGAGTACCTGGGATAACATCCTGGGGATAATATTGAGCAGCTGAAGCGTAGTGCTGGCCACACTGCCTTCCTTCTATGCCATACGGCTCACATATGGCAGCCTACCCTGCCTGACTCCTAAGCTGCTTCGGTGGTAAACATGGGAGCCACTATTATTATTATTTATGTTCCACTTAACTTTAAAAGGGATTACATTTTAAGTTTAAAGTTGACATAATACTATATCACAACAAGAGAATTAAACAAACCTCTGTGTGTAAAAAGTCTACATAACTAACAAAGCATGTGTCTTCCAGAATAATGTAATTTAAATTTATGATTTTATTTACAGTTCCATACCATTGGTAATGTCCCTTTGTGATGGTACAATCATGGTACATTTTTGGAATTACCTTAAATATGGTAACTAGAACATAAATATTGTATTTTTCTATTTTTGCATACTAAACCCAACCTTAAACACCCGATACGAATCTGCAGTGAGTGGACTATATCACAATATTTGTCAGGATTTGAAACAATTCATAGCAAAAAACTGTGTAACATCACAAAAAACAGTGTGCAGTTATTGCGATAACCGAGCCAAACCTTAATTACGTCAGAGGTTGAGAATGTGTTGACAACGACAAAACGGCGATGTCAACAAGAAAAACAATGGGATGGTGACGTAGGTACACCCCACTTCCGCAAAATCCAACAAGGAATTGTCGTCATTCCATCTGCAGCTCTGATCAACGCCGGCCGGCAACCCGTCACTTACGGGTGAATTTTAACTTTTTAGACCACTGTAGGTGGTTAATAAACAGTATAAGTGCGTCAACTACCAAAATGTGACCGTAACGTATATACGTAAAACTCGCGGTAAAGTTCGCGAAGTTTTACCGCACCAGCTATAACAACCAGGACAGACACGAAATGGGTGAGAGCGTTCCTTGTACACTTTAAATCCTTTCATTATTTCCCAATATAAAATTTTATTGTAGAAATCAATTATTTAAAAAATTATTTAAAATTTCAATATATTTAAAAGGAGCTCCACAATTCATAAAAGTTTGTACCATGAGTATGGAAGAGCGAGTGGTTGTGTGTGTGTGTGTAGTAATTCCTAAGTGCTGGGTTGAGCACCACTATATAAATATATATTATTATTGTATAATCATTGAACTTAATCAAATTTATTATTACACATTATGTTTTTGGAAGGGTTAAAGTTGGTTTTGAAAAACTGGTATGTAACAAAGTAAAGAATAAAAAGGGGTATTTCATTGGTAACAATTAGAACAGCTGTTTTGTTATTTCAAGCAATTTCCGTTTCCTAATAACTCCGCGTAACGAAATTCTGGCCCATGTCATATGTAACATAGATGGCGTCCTAGTTTTGGTAATAATAACCATAAGTGTGATCTATAATATATCGTATCTATGAATCAAAATAAACGTAAGTTCACAGGTGGCGCCCGAACAGGGACATTAGGTGGTATTATTTAAACATATTATTACCTAATGTATGCCTAGAAAGAACGGAACAAATTGCTTGAGGTAACGGACACAAAATTTTATAATTCGTAAACATAACCCCACAATTAGGTTATACAATTGTATGCATGCAGGTATTGCAAAATTGCCAACATGAGTACAAGTGACAATATTGAAATAGAAACCAGTACTTCTGAGATAAATTTAACTAGTGAAATGGAGGTTCACTTAAACCCAATTAGTCAGACTGACGAGGCAAATATGCCTGTGTCTGCAGAAATAACGAAAGCTGACACATCCATTTCCACTATGGTAGATAACAAACCCGATGGTATTGCGGAAATGATGAAAATGTTATTGAACAAATTTGACAGTTTTGATAAAAAATTAGATGAAATAAGAGGTCAAAACTTTCACTTAGAAGAGCGAATTAACACAGTAAATAACCCGATTAAAAGTCAATTAGAAAGCCAGAAAGTACTAAAGGGTAGTACCCAGCAAAATGCTGTACTGAATATAAACCTATTTAAAAATAATAATTCCAATAATGAATGTAGTATAGATAATCCAAATAATACAAGTAGTAAGATTGTGGTGTTAGAAAAGGATAAACATGATAATGAAAATATAATGGAAGATAATGAAATATTTGAATTAATTAAGTCAGAAAGAAAGTTGAGAAAAAGTATTTTAGTACAAGGAGTGCAGGGGGTAGAATTTTCTTTTAATGTTGTATTAGGGGGTGAAGACAAGTCTTCATGTAATTGTTATAAGGATAAGAATGCCTTTAATTTATATTTGATAGACGATAGTTCTACAAATAAAGTTTCTTTATGTTTTTGTGTACCTAAGAAGAGGTGCAACAATTTTATGATAGGGACCCCTGCATATTTGGAGAGAGAAAGTGTATTTTGGTGTTATGGAGAGAAATGTATTAAGAAAGAAAGTATAGAGAGATATTGTGAGAATAAGAGAGTAATAGAAATATTTAAAGTAAACAGAAATTACAGACAATTGTTAGAAAGGTTAGGGTTAGATGTGGTATATGAAAATGATGAATACTTACCTGATAATAACAATAAATTGGAAATAACAAGAAATGAGAATAAAGACATTAGGTACTTACCTGTGGTGGAATATTATGGGGATAATTATAGTATAAACCGATTAATGACATATGATACTGAGATAAACGGAACTCTAATTGATCGTGACTGGAAATATTTGTTTAATAACCGTTTCATAAAGGAGTACGAATATAATGTATCTAGTAATAAAATCTATTTATTAAATAAGAATTTATATAGACCTAAGATTCGTTTGTTGTTTAATGATGGTGGATAGACTGTTGTATTGTGAAATGAACATTAAATAATAATATGAAAAGTGGTATTGAATTGGACTGTTATGGACTGATTTCGATTAATGACACAATAATGAAGTTGGAGTGTATATTTTTCATTGTATTCACTGTATTTATATATCCATGTATTTTTGATATGTATTATGTATTACAGGTATATTTACACCAGTATGTATGTACTGTATTATATATTTTACATATATGACATGTTTAATAATAATATTTTAAATTTTAATTGGTATTGAAAGTAATTCCTAATAAATGCTTAAATAAGAATATATATTTGAAAAGTGAGAAGTATTGTTATAAGTAGGTAAGAGAGGAATTTTATAAGAGAATTGTCAATGATTACAGTAAGTGTTTAAACAGGGATAGAGCCTGGGTATAGATAAATGCAGGTGAGTTATGCAATTAATGTAAATGGAGTTAGAAAGATAAGAATTTTTAAGAAAATACAAAGAGAATTATTAGATATTTAGGGACACAGTAGTTAGTGATTATTCGTAGAGAAGGTGTTTAAGTAAAGGTATAAACATATAATTATTGTTGATGAATTCTGTAGTGGGGGTGAGGTGATAAAGAGTAGCCAACCAATAGTGTTGTGGCAGGTATTAGCGTAGTTTAAGGGAGTGTTTGCCGAATATTTGGAAGGGCAAAATAATATGGATGTATATAGCCAGTTAGGGAACACCCAACCCATTGCAAAGACGAGCGGTGCCATAGGATTTAAATGGAATTAGTAATGAAGTTTATAATTGAGATATTGGTGTCATTGATAGGTAAATTTGATGGTCAGTTAGAAGAAGGTGAGTAAGATTATAATGAAAAGTATAGTGAATATAGGAGTTATCCAGACTAAACAGTGATAGAAGGTGAGAGGTTAGGTAGCTAGGGAGGTAGAAAGTTCAGAGTATAGAGGAAGTAAGAAGTGAATAATGAAATAATAATAATAATGTAGTATGAATACTAATAATAAATTTGAAATAAATATTAATAATTCATTATAATAAAATTGATGTCTAATTAATGACTTAAGTGAAATTGTAAATTTTAAATGATTTAAATTAAAATGAATCAAGAATATTTAATGTATTAATGTATCAGTGTTAATTATTAATGTATTATTATTATGTAAAATGTATTTATGTTATAGAAATTTCAACATGATGTTATAACATGGGAATAATGTGTAGAAAAAAAAAAAAAATTTTTCTTTTAACTGGCGCTGTTAATAATACAAATAAGCTGGATAATTACCTGTTAATAATAAGAATAATAATAATAATAAAATTTTATTTTTATCATTTACTAAGAGTTATAAATAAATAAATATATCGATTTATTGATTTTCTTAATTTGTTTTTCTCCAAATTTGGGAGATCTATAATGTGTAATTTTCCTATTATATTTTCAATTATATTTTATTCAATTTTGGTAACTATATTATATTAATGTGCTTATGTTACAATTCTAGTAATTGTAAAAGAATGAAGATAAATATTATCGATAGGAATCGAAACCATTTTGCAACTCAGGGTTTGTAATATGAAAAAGAGATATTCTTTTTAATTCTTGAGGATTATAATTTTATAAATATATTAAGCCAACCCAGTGCTTATTGGCACAAACCAGCACTTAGCTAAGGGGAACCAGATCAGTTGAGGATGGAGTGATTTACTAAGCCACTATTTTAATATTTATTATATATTGTTTCAGTGTTTGGTGATATGACAGCGGTCCTGAGCTGGCCAACGCGTCAGAGCAGGGGCGTTAAGAGCCTAAGTGGCCTTATGGTGTTGGGATCTCGCAGGAGAAGTCCAGTAAGGTCATCTAGGTACGGTCATCATCACCAGACCAAGGGTGAGTTGTTGTTATTTTTTATGTAAATTTGTAAGGGGGTTGTGGCGACTTGTCCTGGCTGATCCCTTTAGGAAGTATGAAAGGGTCAATGAAAGTTTGTGTGCTTCGTCACACCATCTTTCATTGAGGGGGTTTTGTGATGGTACAATCATGGTACATTTTTGGAATTACCTTAAATATGGTAACTAGAACATAAATATTGTATTTTTCTATTTTTGTCATACTAAACCCAACCTTAAACACCCGATACGAATCTGCAGTGAGTGGACTATATCACAATATTTGTCAGGATTTGAAACAATTCATAGCAAAAAACTGTGTAACATCACAAAAAACAGTGTGCAGTTATTGCGATAACCGAGCCAAACCTTAATTACGTCAGAGGTTGAGAATGTGTTGACAACGACAAAACGGCGATGTCAACAAGAAAAACAATGGGATGGTGACGTAGGTACACCCCACTTCCGCAAAATCCAACAAGGAATTGTCGTCATTCCATCTGCAGCTCTGATCAACGCCGGCCGGCAACCCGTCACTTACGGGTGAATTTTAACTTTTTAGACCACTGTAGGTGGTTAATAAACAGTATAAGTGCGTCAACTACCAAAATGTGACCGTAACGTATATACGTAAAACTCGCGGTAAAGTTCGCGAAGTTTTACCGCACCAGCTATAACAACCAGGACAGACACGAAATGGGTGAGAGCGTTCCTTGTACACTTTAAATCCTTTCATTATTTCCCAATATAAAATTTTATTGTAGAAATCAATTATTTAAAAAATTATTTAAAATTTCAATATATTTAAAAGGAGCTCCACAATTCATAAAAGTTTGTACCATGAGTATGGAAGAGCGAGTGGTTGTGTGTGTGTGTGTAGTAATTCCTAAGTGCTGGGTTGAGCACCACTATATAAATATATATTATTATTGTATAATCATTGAACTTAATCAAATTTATTATTACACATTATGTTTTTGGAAGGGTTAAAGTTGGTTTTGAAAAACTGGTATGTAACAAAGTAAAGAATAAAAAGGGGTATTTCATTGGTAACAATTAGAACAGCTGTTTTGTTATTTCAAGCAATTTCCGTTTCCTAATAACTCCGCGTAACGAAATTCTGGCCCATGTCATATGTAACATAGATGGCGTCCTAGTTTTGGTAATAATAACCATAAGTGTGATCTATAATATATCGTATCTATGAATCAAAATAAACGTAAGTTCACAGGTGGCGCCCGAACAGGGACATTAGGTGGTATTATTTAAACATATTATTACCTAATGTATGCCTAGAAAGAACGGAACAAATTGCTTGAGGTAACGGACACAAAATTTTATAATTCGTAAACATAACCCCACAATTAGGTTATACAATTGTATGCATGCAGGTATTGCAAAATTGCCAACATGAGTACAAGTGACAATATTGAAATAGAAACCAGTACTTCTGAGATAAATTTAACTAGTGAAATGGAGGTTCACTTAAACCCAATTAGTCAGACTGACGAGGCAAATATGCCTGTGTCTGCAGAAATAACGAAAGCTGACACATCCATTTCCACTATGGTAGATAACAAACCCGATGGTATTGCGGAAATGATGAAAATGTTATTGAACAAATTTGACAGTTTTGATAAAAAATTAGATGAAATAAGAGGTCAAAACTTTCACTTAGAAGAGCGAATTAACACAGTAAATAACCCGATTAAAAGTCAATTAGAAAGCCAGAAAGTACTAAAGGGTAGTACCCAGCAAAATGCTGTACTGAATATAAACCTATTTAAAAATAATAATTCCAATAATGAATGTAGTATAGATAATCCAAATAATACAAGTAGTAAGATTGTGGTGTTAGAAAAGGATAAACATGATAATGAAAATATAATGGAAGATAATGAAATATTTGAATTAATTAAGTCAGAAAGAAAGTTGAGAAAAAGTATTTTAGTACAAGGAGTGCAGGGGGTAGAATTTTCTTTTAATGTTGTATTAGGGGGTGAAGACAAGTCTTCATGTAATTGTTATAAGGATAAGAATGCCTTTAATTTATATTTGATAGACGATAGTTCTACAAATAAAGTTTCTTTATGTTTTTGTGTACCTAAGAAGAGGTGCAACAATTTTATGATAGGGACCCCTGCATATTTGGAGAGAGAAAGTGTATTTTGGTGTTATGGAGAGAAATGTATTAAGAAAGAAAGTATAGAGAGATATTGTGAGAATAAGAGAGTAATAGAAATATTTAAAGTAAACAGAAATTACAGACAATTGTTAGAAAGGTTAGGGTTAGATGTGGTATATGAAAATGATGAATACTTACCTGATAATAACAATAAATTGGAAATAACAAGAAATGAGAATAAAGACATTAGGTACTTACCTGTGGTGGAATATTATGGGGATAATTATAGTATAAACCGATTAATGACATATGATACTGAGATAAACGGAACTCTAATTGATCGTGACTGGAAATATTTGTTTAATAACCGTTTCATAAAGGAGTACGAATATAATGTATCTAGTAATAAAATCTATTTATTAAATAAGAATTTATATAGACCTAAGATTCGTTTGTTGTTTAATGATGGTGGATAGACTGTTGTATTGTGAAATGAACATTAAATAATAATATGAAAAGTGGTATTGAATTGGACTGTTATGGACTGATTTCGATTAATGACACAATAATGAAGTTGGAGTGTATATTTTTCATTGTATTCACTGTATTTATATATCCATGTATTTTTGATATGTATTATGTATTACAGGTATATTTACACCAGTATGTATGTACTGTATTATATATTTTACATATATGACATGTTTAATAATAATATTTTAAATTTTAATTGGTATTGAAAGTAATTCCTAATAAATGCTTAAATAAGAATATATATTTGAAAAGTGAGAAGTATTGTTATAAGTAGGTAAGAGAGGAATTTTATAAGAGAATTGTCAATGATTACAGTAAGTGTTTAAACAGGGATAGAGCCTGGGTATAGATAAATGCAGGTGAGTTATGCAATTAATGTAAATGGAGTTAGAAAGATAAGAATTTTTAAGAAAATACAAAGAGAATTATTAGATATTTAGGGACACAGTAGTTAGTGATTATTCGTAGAGAAGGTGTTTAAGTAAAGGTATAAACATATAATTATTGTTGATGAATTCTGTAGTGGGGGTGAGGTGATAAAGAGTAGCCAACCAATAGTGTTGTGGCAGGTATTAGCGTAGTTTAAGGGAGTGTTTGCCGAATATTTGGAAGGGCAAAATAATATGGATGTATATAGCCAGTTAGGGAACACCCAACCCATTGCAAAGACGAGCGGTGCCATAGGATTTAAATGGAATTAGTAATGAAGTTTATAATTGAGATATTGGTGTCATTGATAGGTAAATTTGATGGTCAGTTAGAAGAAGGTGAGTAAGATTATAATGAAAAGTATAGTGAATATAGGAGTTATCCAGACTAAACAGTGATAGAAGGTGAGAGGTTAGGTAGCTAGGGAGGTAGAAAGTTCAGAGTATAGAGGAAGTAAGAAGTGAATAATGAAATAATAATAATAATGTAGTATGAATACTAATAATAAATTTGAAATAAATATTAATAATTCATTATAATAAAATTGATGTCTAATTAATGACTTAAGTGAAATTGTAAATTTTAAATGATTTAAATTAAAATGAATCAAGAATATTTAATGTATTAATGTATCAGTGTTAATTATTAATGTATTATTATTATGTAAAATGTATTTATGTTATAGAAATTTCAACATGATGTTATAACATGGGAATAATGTGTAGAAAAAAAAAAAAAATTTTTCTTTTAACTGGCGCTGTTAATAATACAAATAAGCTGGATAATTACCTGTTAATAATAAGAATAATAATAATAATAAAATTTTATTTTTATCATTTACTAAGAGTTATAAATAAATAAATATATCGATTTATTGATTTTCTTAATTTGTTTTTCTCCAAATTTGGGAGATCTATAATGTGTAATTTTCCTATTATATTTTCAATTATATTTTATTCAATTTTGGTAACTATATTATATTAATGTGCTTATGTTACAATTCTAGTAATTGTAAAAGAATGAAGATAAATATTATCGATAGGAATCGAAACCATTTTGCAACTCAGGGTTTGTAATATGAAAAAGAGATATTCTTTTTAATTCTTGAGGATTATAATTTTATAAATATATTAAGCCAACCCAGTGCTTATTGGCACAAACCAGCACTTAGCTAAGGGGAACCAGATCAGTTGAGGATGGAGTGATTTACTAAGCCACTATTTTAATATTTATTATATATTGTTTCAGTGTTTGGTGATATGACAGCGGTCCTGAGCTGGCCAACGCGTCAGAGCAGGGGCGTTAAGAGCCTAAGTGGCCTTATGGTGTTGGGATCTCGCAGGAGAAGTCCAGTAAGGTCATCTAGGTACGGTCATCATCACCAGACCAAGGGTGAGTTGTTGTTATTTTTTATGTAAATTTGTAAGGGGGTTGTGGCGACTTGTCCTGGCTGATCCCTTTAGGAAGTATGAAAGGGTCAATGAAAGTTTGTGTGCTTCGTCACACCATCTTTCATTGAGGGGGTTTTGTGATGGTACAATCATGGTACATTTTTGGAATTACCTTAAATATGGTAACTAGAACATAAATATTGTATTTTTCTATTTTTGCATACTAAACCCAACCTTAAACACCCGATACGAATCTGCAGTGAGTGGACTATATCACAATATTTGTCAGGATTTGAAACAATTCATAGCAAAAAACTGTGTAACATCACAAAAAACAGTGTGCAGTTATTGCGATAACCGAGCCAAACCTTAATTACGTCAGAGGTTGAGAATGTGTTGACAACGACAAAACGGCGATGTCAACAAGAAAAACAATGGGATGGTGACGTAGGTACACCCCACTTCCGCAAAATCCAACAAGGAATTGTCGTCATTCCATCTGCAGCTCTGATCAACGCCGGCCGGCAACCCGTCACTTACGGGTGAATTTTAACTTTTTAGACCACTGTAGGTGGTTAATAAACAGTATAAATGCGTCAACTACCAAAATGTGACCGTAACGTATATACGTAAAACTCGCGGTAAAGTTCGCGAAGTTTTACCGCACCAGCTATAACAACCAGGACAGACACGAAATGGGTGAGAGCGTTCCTTGTACACTTTAAATCCTTTCATTATTTCCCAATATAAAATTTTATTGTAGAAATCAATTATTTAAAAAATTATTTAAAATTTCAATATATTTAAAAGGAGCTCCACAATTCATAAAAGTTTGTACCATGAGTATGGAAGAGCGAGTGGTTGTGTGTGTGTGTGTAGTAATTCCTAAGTGCTGGGTTGAGCACCACTATATAAATATATATTATTATTGTATAATCATTAAACTTAATCAAATTTATTATTACACATTATGTTTTTGGAAGGGTTAAAGTTGGTTTTGAAAAACTGGTATGTAACAAAGTAAAGAATAAAAAGGGGTATTTCATTGCTAACAATTAGAACAGCTGTTTTGTTATTTCAAGCAATTTCCGTTTCCTAATAACTCCGCGTAACGAAATTCTGGCCCATGTCATATGTAACATAGATGGCGTCCTAGTTTTGGTAATAATAACCATAAGTGTGATCTATAATATATCGTATCTATGAATCAAAATAAACGTAAGGTCACACCTTTGATGTGTACTTCACTAAATTTCAATTACACAAAACATTGCACCATTAGTAAAGGTTGTTCAAATTAATTAGTAAACATTTGAATAAAAATATTATATATACTTATACTAAATATAATTATTTCACTATGACTCGGAACACAAACTTTTTATGGGTAAAAACGTAAAAGTTTTACCTTATAACCTGAACCAGTTTTCACTTTTAAAAAGCTTCTTCAGAGGTAGACTTTTTACAACCTCTGAAGAAGCTTTTTAAAAGTGAAAACCAGTTCAGGTTATAAGGTAAAACGTTTACGTTTTTACCGATAAAAAGTTTTGTGTTCCGAGTCGTAGTGAAATAATTATATTTAGTTAAGTAATGGACACGTCATGGACAACGAAATCCAAGAATATACTTATACTTACACTTCTATTTTGATGTCTTTTCATGTACCAGTCAGCATATTCAGAATAATAATCTTGGTACTAAAAACAAAAAACTTAATTATTATGTGTATAAAACTAACATAAGAATCACTATGAAAATGTATTTCATTCTTTTGTTTTCTATTAAAAAACATAAAATAAAAAGCCAATATCAGAAACACATGTTGTAACGACACCAAAATTCTAAAAGAAATAAGCACACCTTATTAAATCAAGCATAAATAATACATATAATAATATAATAATAATAATGGGGCGCAATATTAATGACAATAGGCCTAAGAGAAATTTAATAAACTAATTAGAAAATGAACTTGTTGAAGAAGAGTTGCAGTATAAAAACAGATAGAATAATTGAAGGATAATTAAAACTACTATATTACAAGAGGTATTGAATAACAAAGGTGAATGACATTAAAGCTAATAAATCATTGAATTCTGAAGTGAAGTTATATAAAAGAGAAAGAAATCTACTTAAGAAATATACCAACAGTAATATTGAATATAATAAATAAATGGAGTTATTGGAAGACAAGGTAGAATAAGAAAAAATATTGAGAAGATAAAAGATTCCAATGATGTGTATAATGATAAGATTTATAATTATTTTATTTATAGAGTGTAGAAGGCTAAGGCGCCACTCTAGAATTATTTTATGGGCAGCAGCCAAAGTGCACTGTACCAGGTATGTGAATGTTCGGATGAGCAATTGGACGTAAAAGGGCCACTCAATGCCGATATTCATTCATAATACCATATTAATATAGGGGGAATCATTTAACAATAGTATGGAATCAATGTGAATAAAAGAATGGAATATATAAATAAAATATAAGAATTACAATTCATTAAAGCCACCAATACAAATAAACAAACTCCAGAGATAAAGAAGAAAATAAATGGTATTGACAAGAAAAGTAGGTTTCAATTTGCCTATAATAATGAAGAATTTGTTTAATAAATGTCAATCTTATCACCAAGCAATATTAATACCATAATATCATACACTTCAACTGTTGAAGACATCAGCAAGCAATAACAACAAGTTATCTAAACAAATCGAAATCAAAGTAATTTGAAAGAAGAAACAGTAATAAACAAAAGTGTGAACCTATTTAAAAACCAAAAGTCCTATAACAGACATTACTATGACAAATTACTATACTAGATAGACAGTACCCAGTTAGATTTGGAGTAGTCCATAAACAAATAAATAATGATAATAAATTTAATGAATAATGAATGAATCAAATAGAAAGGCATATAAAGTACAATACAAATTTAGAAGTAAATGTAAAATGTAATTAAAATGTGATACAAATGTAATATAAGACAAGTGTAATTACTTGGTAAGCGGATGTGAGATACAGTGGTATTCAATTAAGAATAACTGTGAGTGGGTAGTAATTATAAACAATTATTTAATGAAATGAATTACTAATCCATAGTAGCAGATGATACTGGCATCAACATTTAGTTTTTTCTTTATTAGTGTTTGAGTTATATAAGTTTAATAGATATTAATCACACAGACAATGGTTTAAAGGTGTGCATTCAGTTAAGCCCTAAAGGGAATTATATTAATTGGAATATAATTGTCAATTAATAATTTGTTTATATTTAAAGAAATTAATTAATATAAAACAAGTGTAAGCAGGATCGATTATGAGTCTTCCAATATAAAAATGTAATCAGTCAACATAGGCCTAGATGATTATGTTCAGTAAATAATAAATTATTTCAAACTATTTGTCAAATTACAAATAACTATACTATTTGGTATTAAAATTGTTCATAGTTTTGTCAGATAAAATAATATGTAAATTGTATTAAGTATTATGATGTAATAACGAAAATGCAACTTGTATGTAAAAGGTAAAATAATGTATTATATAAAAATAATATCCTATGACAACTAAATCTCAATTTGCACAGATATGACCAGAGTATTTATGTGTATCCAGGAAACCAAAAGAGAGAAAAAGAATTTTTGATTATTATTATGATGGTAAATAAACCAAGAAGGAGTTGGGTTGAATTTTGGTAAAAGAAACTAAACATTTATACAGAAAACATATGAATATTATTTAAAACTAATATAATACAAGGTAAAAAACACTATATAAAACCTATAACAGAATATAAAATTGGAGCAAATAAAGAAACATCATAAATAAATCACCTTTAAAACATTACTGATCCAACAACCAGGAAGAACATTAAATAAAATAAAAACGAATGAAGTGATGGAAAAGAATAACCTTAAAACGAAAACAAATTACCATTAAAGAACAACTACACTTGGATCAACTTAATAACAGGAATCTGGACTTCAATCCTAATATTCCACCAGAAGGCTTCGGACAACGGAATTGACAAGAGTTAACATTTATTGATCACCAAAAGAAGTGGATTCCTTCATTTGAACAACATAAACCAACGAACAACATTGGAATTTTTCATCACTGAGACCAGGAGGCTGTGTGAAACTGAACTGAACTGATAAACATTGTGTAACGTATATATATTATTATAATTAATACTAAATTTATATTATTCATTATTATGTTGTTTGTAATGTAATGTACTTCCTATACTTGTTTTTCTTTATAATTACTGAACCTTTATATCAGCCAAAAGAACCTTAAACTAATATCAATATAAAAGAGAAGAGAATCGACCCTGAGATTTCTGAATTATATTAATAGTTAAAATAAATGGACTATATCAATTTTTGAATAAAATTACAATATTATTATTATTATTATTACCAGATACTAGTCCATGTGTTTTATTTATATAGAAATAGAATTAACAAGTGTTACAAATTGATGTATACAAAGAGAGGGATAAAATAAGGTAAAACCCGTCTTGTTGTAAATTGACCCATACAAAGTGAGGCATAAAGAACCTGTAATTCCTGGAGTGGTTATAAATTGGTGAACCCAACAGTGGGGTTTAGAGAAGATATTGATAAAGGGATAGTTACGTGTGGTTACAATATTTATAATTCTCCAGCCAGTCTAAAGCACATATTATTGTTGTGAGGGGATGTCCTGATGTTTGTTGAGGCTTCAATTATACAGCATTGAAGCTGAGGATCTACTCAGCATCATCACTATCTAACATAATCACTACAAAAATCTGATTATATCTTGGTCTACATATATAACTGTCAGTCTATTCTGTGGAAGACTTCAATATTTCAGTTTAGAGATGTTAAAGTAACACACAATATGCACACATGTGTGCCCGCGCATGCTCGTACAAAGAATTATTTTTGAATGCTGTTCTTTCCAGTTTTGGTCAGCAGACTTCAAGATCATACAGATTTTCCTTTTGTTTTTATAGTTTTCTTTAATTTTAGTTTATAATTTAATGCTTGTTTTACAATTATTTATTTTTCAATGATTTGAACTTGTTGCAAACGTATCATACAGTTACTTTTAAGTTGTTAAATTATGTTCATGGTGCACCTGAAGATGACCACATATTCTTAATGGTTGAAGTGTTGTGTAGTTAATATTTTAATGATGGCAAAAGTCTGTGGAAACTCTTATGATACAATAATAATTACACACTGTCAACTGTCAGGTTTATAGAACATGTAAACAAATTAATATACTTACATAGGAATTAAAATCAATTCCAGCTGGGCGGTAACCACGAAACCTTTTGCGTTCAAATTCAGAGTCAACCCATCCACCATTACCAGGCACTGAATAGTCATATTCACTAGAATTCTGCAATGTTTACATTTATTTTCGTACTGTATATCCATTACAAATAAATAAATAAACACACACACACATGGAGTAAATATTATATTCTTTATATAAAAATAAGTGAAAGTTCATAATACATATTAAATTCCAATGCACAGAATATTAAAATATTTAATATTCTGAAACAAAAATCCTGTACAGTTTGTACAGTTAACATTAAATGCTTAGAAAACAATATAATAAAATACAGCTAAATCACCATGTTCTCCCTTCCAAATAGGTTTTGAGGTTTTAGCCGAGGTTGTTGATAACAAAATACTAAACTGCACAAGGAGTAAAGACAGTTGCAACTTTTGATACTTCCAAATAGTAGGTACAAACTAAAAAAAAACTTGCTAAAAATAGCCTACAAATTTTGAAAAAAAAACTAAAACAACCAGTGAGACAGGAATTCAAGGCCAGGAGTTTTTTCAAGATATATTTCTTTTCTTGGATTTCGTTGTCCATGACGTGTCCGTTACTTAACTAAATATCACTATAGTATTGACGACTCGGAACACTAAGTTTTTTATAAGTAAAAACGTAAAGTTTTACCTTACAGCCTAAACCGGCTTTCACCTTTAGAAGGCTTCATCAGAGGCCTCTGATGAAGCCTTCTAAAGGTGAAAGCCGGTTTAGGCTGTAAGGTAAAACTTTACGTTTTTACTTATAAAAAACTTAGTGTTCCGAGTCGTCAATACTATAGTGATATTTAATATTTCTTTTTTTTCTATAGCACCATTTCTTTATATTCTGTAGGTCACTGATCTACCTTCTCAGTTATAAAAGTCATTTTTTGTAATAATGGCAATAGATATCAACATTGAAGAGGTTTTATGGAAATTAAATCAAATTCAAAAGTAAACAACAAACAAAATGATTCAAAATTCACTCATGTCAATTTTACAGATACCTTGAATATATAGAAATTCTAACTGAAACAATCACAGCCTTGGCAAAGAATTGGACATTCGTAGAATAGAATGTCCTCATTAAAGAAAAAATAAAATGCTATACTACTACTGAAGGAATACTGCCTTATAAGGTAAGAAATTATTCCTCAAACTGTAAGACACTTATATTTTATAAGTAGATTTCAAAGCCTGTATGTGTGGCATTTGTGAAATTTTGTGTGGCATTGTGAAAACCAATATTATCACTATATAATATTTTATAAATACAGTGATAAGAAACAAAGCAGCAAATTCTCCTTTGCTCATGAACAAAGCAAACTCCATATGGACCTAGAAATGGGGAAATGGTGTTTATAATCACCATACATGTAGTGCATGAGAACTAAATATCTGTAAGGAAGTACAAGATGCTGAATATCATGGAACGAAGAGGTTTTCCCACACAATTAATTGCAGTGCTCCAAAGCCTATATAACAGAACTTCCATTACCCTAGATTTAAATGGTAGGTTGACAGAGGATATTCCTACAAATAAAGGTGTTAGACAAGGGTGTCCTATTTCACCGACACTTTTTAATATTTATATCGACGACGTCTTACGACTATGGAAGACTAAGGTTGACTCAGGAATACAGCTTCAAGGAGATATTTATGTAAATTCCCTTCTGTATGCAGATGATAAGGTAATAATACAAGAAACGGAAGACCTGTTACAAAAAGCGATATTTACATTTAATACTATTTTGCGAAATTATGGGTGAGGATCTCTGCTGCTAAATCAAAAACCATGGCGTTTCTAGGTAAACGTCCCATTGAACAAAAATTGTGGTAGACAATCAAACTTTGGAGCAAGTTTGTGATTTTAATTATCTCGGACATAACATCTCATGCAACGTTGATGCCAATTGGGTTAATAAACTATCAAAGTTTAGATCCATCTGTGGGGCAATTCGTAGAAATTTATGAAATAAAACTTGGAAGGAAACCCATATGAAATTTTATAAAACAGTAGCTATTCCGACATTCCTTTATGCAAGTGAGGCATGGACCCTCGGTAAAGAGGAAGAAAAGAAAATTCAGGCTGCCGAAATGAGATTTCTGAGAAGTGTCCAAGGATTCTCCCTTCTGGATAGGAGAAGAAACATAAACATTAGACAAGACTTAAAGATCCAGTCTTTAAATGAGACGATTAAGGAGTATAGGAGGAGATGGTGTAGACATGTGGCCCGAATGCCAGATACCAGATTGCCAGTGGCAGCTTTCAAGTACAAGCTGAGTGGAAAGCGGGATGTTGGTAGACCGAGGAGGAGATGGGTTCCGGAACAGGCCAACTAGGGCCTAATCCCTGTAGTGAAGATGATGAAGTACAAGATGCTAATAAAAACTCGTTAATGTTATTTGGGTTACATTAATGTGGCTGTATAATCTTAATGTAATATTATAAAATAAAGAATAAGCTACATTCTAAGCAGGAATGCTGATCCACTATACCACACAGATACTCATTAAACTGTAAAAATATTGTAAAATTTAGGACTGCTTAATGTATGTTGCTGTTTGTGAAATACTATGTAACTTACTGGCATCATGTAGAAATCGGGTGGATAAGTTTTGTACTTTGTTGTCATACTTTCAGAGACTTCAGGTTCGTCTGGAAACTTTAATGGCTGAAAGCAGCAGGAGAGAAAAATTACCTATGTTGACACATTATTATAATTTATATTGTAAACCTATTATCAGGAAAAAATAATTATTTCAAATGAAAACATTTTGATAAATTTCCAATGCTTTCAGTACTGTTTTATTCTTCCACTGTTAGGTTGGCTATACTATTTTTGGTAGTGTGATAACTGATAACTTGTTTCAACAAGGTGCCTAGCTTTATACATTAAAAAGCACAGCAGATTTTTCCTACTTTTTTATGTTGTTTGTATACTCGGATATTAGTGTCTTCAGGATATACTTTTTACATACGACGTTAATCCCAGTTCATATATACCATTTTTACTTTATATAATATGAAATTTGTTCATTTTAATATAAGTTTGCTATCAACTTAGTTATTTAACATATAAACATATAGTGGGCTATAAACCATTTGACAAAAACAGGTTATTTGATAACTTCTACTGACAAATGATTGTGCGAGTTCTGTTACTGACTATTTACAATTTTAAAAAGTTTCTGTCCACGTTCAACAAAATTTATAGTCATCATGAAGACCTGTATTTAAGGGGAGTATGGAAACAAGTGATACTGGTACATATAAAATGAGTACTAATATGTGTAAATAATATAATATAATAAGCCTGTATTTTATTAATTATAAGAATAACATTTAACACATTTTTTCTTTATGTAACATATACTCACACAGAGTCATACAAAAACCATCATTATATGTATAGTTGTGCAGTCCTTTTAATTTCTCTATATTTCCCATATTACAAGCCTTATTATGACAATACATTTTGACAAACCTTTCACATTGTCATTCTAAAATTATGTCTAGTTAACGACCAAAGTTTCCAAACCTTTACATCTTTCACTAATTCACAGTCACTACCAAATTATGGAAACTTCTTGTAGCAAGCAACTTATGGCCATCCTCTAAATAATAAGTTTTATACAACAAAAAGTAATTTGTAGGTCATGAGAGTGAATCAGTAATTAACCTGCTGCAAGCTTTATTTAAATGAAAATATAGAACTCAAGATAACATAATTTTTTTAAACTTATTCAAAAACAATGTATTTTTGACATATTTCCCTTGCTGTCAATGCACTTATTCAATTGATTTTTCAGCTTCTTTGTACTCATAGAATAAACCTTTTCTAAAATGAGTAGCCCTATAAATATACATAATGTTCCTCAGTTCTTGGTCCAAGTTCATTTTTGGTCTTTTATACTCAATACCGGTAACCTTAATAACTTAATAACCTTTATTAAACCAAATCTATTTTGAATGATTTCATAAACAGGTCTATGCTGATTTGTAGATGATTTGGTTCTTTGTCAGTAATCACTTGTGTAACAGAACAATGGTGGTGCTTAAGACTAGCTTAACAATTTCAAGCATATACATGTTGTAGCATTACAGAAATTCCACCAATAATTAATTCATTTAAGATAATAAAAAATAATTAAATTACATATACTAAAAGAATATCGAATGAAATTCAATTACTTCAAAGGAAAAAATCACAATAAAAGAAAAACAATCATTAAATTATAAAAATTACCACTATTAAAAGTCAAAGAAAGAATTAAGGAAAACTCATATTAAACAACCAGGAGATTAGGAGCAGGAAATAAACAAGATACCCCAAAATCAAGAAAAAAGAATAAGATTAGGAGTTGTGATGAACAAAATACCCCAAACACAAGAAGAAAGAAGAGTAAGGTTTATTATCAGGAGATAAACAATACCCTGAAACCAGGAAAGAAGAGTAAAGTCAGTATCAAAAAATAAAGAAGATACTCCGAACCAACCATCAGTCAAGATAACACTGAGTACCTTGGTTTACCCAAGATTGAAAACAAGAAGGAAGACGAGAAGAAAGGAAGAAATAGAATGGAAGAAATACCATAAAAAACCTATTATTAACTACCATAAACCCCAAACCAATAGATACAATTAAAGAAAGTATAACATCCCGAAACCCTATAAAATTGTAATTATTAATAAACAAAAGTGTGGTATAGTATGATAAGAGGTGCACCAACTAAAGTTATTATGTGATGAAAAATAAACAAATCTTCACAGTCCATAATGACTAAAGGTCTGGTCTGAGATAATAAGACTCAATATAAGTCAGAACCACCAGTGAAAGTGTACTAGTGTAAGTGTTTTTTGAAATATAATAAACTTGAAGTTGTAGTGTTACTATAACTTAAACTATATGCTATAAAACAACTTTTATATTTGATAATTAGCAAATCATGAAATAATAAAATGGAAGGTATTTCCAATATTTTATTATTTTAGTTCACTTTGTTATCTCAAGACATTTGTAGGAATGACAATAACAAAGAAAGTGTGGGTGGAAATGTTTACTATATAAGGGGATGTTAAATAATAATAATAAAAACAAAAAGGACTGGTAATAGTTTAAGTGTTAATAGAATTAAAACGTTTAAATGGCTAATATTGTTCAAAGCCATGAACTCCATATTTTTAAAAGAGTTATTAGAGAATAAGGTTTATATGTTTAGAGTAAGTTATATTAGTTAAATAACAGCATACATACCAAATAAATTTTTCAGTATGTATGCTGTATTAATTAACAAAATGAGTTAAATGTATGTTAAAAACAATTTCAGCAAACAAGTCCAACTTTACAGAATGCTGAGTGATGTTAATTATTATTTTTATAACAGTAGCATGAATTAGATGCTACACATCTCAATAAGTTTGTAAACAATTTTATTTTATGTCATGATAACTATTAAGAGTCAGAGGAGGAGTAGAAGTAAATTTATTTGAAAAAACCATACATGTAAAATACTAAACTGTAGGCCAAATAATGAATTCATAAAACTCAATATAAACCAGTTAATTCACCAATGAATCATGTAAACTGACAAGATTTAGGTAAGGTAGGTCAATTAACAACTACTGTAAATGAACCTATGAGTTAAAAGGGTAATATAGAAAAATACCTTAAATTATTGAAAATTTTTGAAATGTATAAAATAACTATTTTTAAAGAGGAATGTTAAATTCAGAAATTATCACTAAAAAACAGTTCAAATGTTAAGTGTATATGTAATTAAGGAAAAGAAAGGATTTATGACCATTTGAAATTTATTATAATGGTATTAATAACACTTAAAATGGCAGTAAAAGTATAGGAAGGCGGAAACCAAGTTTTGGGCCTAGATTTCAAAAAAGAAAGAAATTTGGTAATTTTAACAAAAATCTCAACAAATATGGACTATGACATATCAAATTAAACAGAATGAGATAAATAAACCAATTATATGGTTAATAATTCATGAAAGCGAATAATAAACTAAAATTATTCCATATATAATGTATTTTGGAATCATGTATATGGGAAGTAAGAATTATTTTAACAGTACTTTTCCAATATTAACTTGGCAAGATTTTTACTAAAGTGGAGGAAGTTAGTTAGTTCTTTGTTAACGTTCAACCTGAACAGTCTATGCGGAATTGCGTTCTATAAAACCGTATAATGAAGTGCTAAGGTTACAGAAAAAATATTCTGTGAGAAACGAGAGTTACTTAAATAAACACTTTTCCAGTCAAAACATATAAAAACTTCAACGGCAATAGTGAAAACGAACACCACACTACATAATACCAGTGAATTAAAACATTAAAACTACATATTAGTAATAATTCAAGTTACCACAGAATAACCATTTTTGCGTAACGAACAGACATAAGTGAACACCTCTAATATCAAACAATTAACACCAGTGGACACTGAACACTCATCTAGACCACCCCAAACAACATACTAGACAGTTTACACAAGTTTGGGGATCTTTAAAACAATTATAAAGTTGATTTTATTGTAAGATTTTCTCGCGACGAATATTGCGAATAACCTCTTCATTTTTAGTGAGCGGCCATGATGGAAAACGATGCACGGCCACCAACTTCGACTGACGTTGTAGTCTACGATTGGTATTGCAACTCAACTATATTAAACATTTTCTATATATTATTAAAAATTGTTAGATACTAATTATTTAACATTATTTATTGTAAATGTTATACTTCTCGTCCTGCCCTTCTCTGACCATTATAAAATAATCGCTCCAAGAACCTTTTACAATAATTATATGAATTTTTTAACCTGTATTAACATATCGATTTATCCCTGAGACGGAGTCGACAATTGCTCGAAATCGATTTAATATCGATTATTATTTATAAATGTTAATAAATCAATTCATTTCAATTGTATGGATTAGTAAATTATTTCACATTTAATTTAAGGTTTTTAATTAAGCACGAGACTTCCTGAAAGAAGAAAATATTAACGAAAGGTGAGATACTGGAACAACACGGAAAGTCGTTAATCGATTGCTGACAGGAGTTAATCTGTTTAACTCCGGATTTTGTTAATATCTTCCAGAAGTGCGAATTAAACAAAATTACCTTTCAGAATTTTAGAAATTTGTTTAAAACAATAAAACAGAATTAATTACAAATTATATACGCCATAAACAGACATAAAATTTTTTTTTTTCAGAAAAAAATTTTTTTTTAAATAAAATTTTTTTAAAAATTTCTTTTATTTGTAACTACGGTGACAGGTAAGGTTACAAATTGGCGTCCAACTAGAGGGCTTGATAATTTAAGCCTGGCAGCGGTTATATAATAGAAAAAGGAGACAGAATGCAAAGACGAGCTACTTCGAAGAAGAGGGCGGCAGAGGCCGAAAAGGAAGTTGACATGGGGGATAAGGAGGCAACACCCGTGGAGGATCTGGAAGTGTTACTAATCCCGGTGGAACCGAAACAGCCTGCACCATCAGAGGAACAACCTGAAGTAACAACGCAGACAGGGGACGTCAATGTCCCAGAGAAGGAGAAGGAGAAATCTAAAACCATGGAAGAGAAGATAATGGAAATGTTCATGCAAATGAGTAAGGAAAGGAAGGAAGATAAGCAGTCCTTGAAGGAAGATTTGAGTGGAATAAACAAAAACATAGAATCCACAAAGGAAGAATTAAGGGAAAATAATAAGAAATTAGAAGATTTGAAGGATGACAACCACTCCTTAAATGAAAAATTAAAAGATTTGAAGGAAGACAGCCGATCCACAAAGGAAGAATTGGGCCGTAAGATAGAAAATACCGACAAGAGGATTGAGGAAACCAGTAAGAATTTGAATAAGAAGAATGAAGAAACCAGTAAGAAAATAGAAAGTGACAACCAACAATTAAAGGAAGAATTGAGAGAGGATAATCAACTGCTGAGAGAAGAACTAAGGGAAGTCAACCAAGAGAACATGAACAAGTTAGACGAGAGGATCGAGTTAGCGAAAGAAGAATTGAATAGAAAAATAACAGACACTAAGAAATCCATCGTCAAAAATTTGGAACAGGAAGTAGTTGTTGTAAACCAGTAGATCAGGGAAGTGGATGAAAGATGTCGTCAGACGGAAAGTGAAGTACTGGAAGTCAGGGAGGTAATAAATAAAGAAATTACACATGTCAAGGAACAACAGAAAACTAAACTGGAGGAAAACAAAAATTTTGCACAGGAAGAAATAAATAAAGTGCGAACACATGTCACCGAAAGATGCGACGGCATGGAAGCCGCTATGACTAACATCACAGGACAAGTGCGACAGAGTCAGGAGGAAATAGAGATAATCAGAAACCGACCAACTGGCTACAATAATTTCCCCATGTCTGAAAATCGGGAATGGCTAAACTTTAGGCAATATAAGCGAAAGCCAATGGAGTTCTTGGCCCGCATAGAAGAATACCTGGACAAGCAAAGAGGAAACCGATGGGTCCAGAACCGGGAACTTCTAGACGAGTCTTTTCGGGAGGTGAACGACCATTGGTGGATGGCCAACCGAAGCGACATCGAGAGCTACCAACAATTTAAAAGCCTCTTCAAGGCTAAGTATTGGTCGGAAACGACCCAAAACCTAATACGGGACAACATATGCCACGGCCATTATAAACAGCAAGTCGGTAGTTCCATGACGGCGTATTTCCTCGGCAAGGTATGTATGGCCAAACATTTAGAACCGGCCATACATGAGGAATGCCTGATCAACAAACTATCGTACCATTATGATGAGGAAGTAATTCGAGCGAGGAGAGGCAGCCAAATTAAAACAATTCAGGCCATGACCGAACTCCTCGAGAATTACGAGAACGAAGAGTACTACCGACAAAGCCGGAGAAGAAACGATCGGCCCGAACCTAGGACATATCCAAACAACAACCAGGGTATGACCAACACCAACACGGGATACCAAGGAAGCCGGGCATACCCACAGAACAACAACTTTAACAACACTAATCAGAGTAATAATAATAACACGGTTCCAAATCATACGAACCCGAATCGACCCAATAATGGTTATCAGGGTAACCAAAATCAATACCCTCCAAACCCTAATAGTCAGAGAAGCCCCAATTATGGTAACGATCGTTACTATAACAATAACAATCGTGGTGGTCCACCAAATGGTAACCCAATAATAATAGGTTTTCTCGACCACGTGTGAACTTCATTCGAGCAGAAGATGGTCGCCAACGGAGGTACTACAACCAGAGAAGAAAGAGCTATCATGAGTATGAAGATAGGCGGAGGAGCCGAGAACGAGATCAACCAAGGTACTATCCTGCGAGACGGAGTACCAGTTTGGACAATACTGAACGGCTGACCAATAGCGAACGACCGGTAGATCACAGAACAGAGCGGCAGGGGCCCACTCTAAGCATCCCAAATGATGCTTCCACAAGTACGACACAATATAATAATGATGTCGAGCCTTTAAACGGGCGAAGGCAGTAATAAATCGCCAGAACCTGTTACTGCTCCTAAACACTGGGTATTATAATAATGAGTTGAATAAAACATATAATAATAATTGTATCACTATAATAGGGTGTAACTACCTCAAGAACATCCGACATGAATTATTGGAAGAGGACGACAATAGTCCCACCAATAACAATAATAATGAAATCCTCCATGTAAATGCGGAGGTAGAAGGAATCCCCGCTAATTTGATGATCGATACTGGTTCCAACGTATCAATTATAAGTACAACTGAGTTGGAGAGAATACAGAGAGAGTGCGGAAGAACTTTACCGACGTTGCCATTAAACAATATTATTTTGTTCGGTGCAACCAGCCGACAAAATAAAACAATACGAAGGCAAGTCTCCGCCAGTGTGATGAGCTGCGGTATAGCTATAGAAATGGAATTCTTGGTGGCGAGCGGGCTGCCATTTAATATATTGGTCGGGTGTGATGTGCTCAGGCGGAATTCCGCCATAATTGATTTGCGAACCGAGAAATTGTCTCTATTTACCAACGGACACACTTGGACGGCTAACTTGGTTGGTAGTGACCAAGTAATTCCTGATAGTATCCACCAACAAATTCATAAGATTAACTATATACATCCCACATCTATTATTGAACAGAAGGTAGACGATAACTCAAATGAAGACTTATGGTCCCAAAAAATCCAGGAGATCAGGGATTTCCGGAGCGGTATAACTGGAGAGAAATTACAACTATACCAAGCGAACAAATTAATTGAAATATACGAAAAATATAAATCAGTCTTTTCTGATGAGCCCGGTAAAGTAAAAAACTTCCAGTGTACTCTACAGTTCCGAGACACAGTGGACTTTAACCGGAAGTCTTACCCCATCGCGCAATCACGAAAGGAAGCAGTAAGAGCTGAAATAAAAAAGATGATTAACCGTGACATAATAGAGAGTAGCCAATCCCCATACACAAGTCCTATCGTGGCTATTCCTAAGAAAAACGGACAAGTCCGTTTGTGCCTAGATGCGCGGGAGATTAATAAGATGATTATTAATGACAGGACTTCACCCGGTGAGATTGAAGAGATTTTGAAACGGTTCCACGGTACCAAGTACTTTAGTACCTGGGATACGGTGTGTGGGTACTGGCAGGTGGAATTACATCCACAGAGTCGCCAGTATCTGACCTTTATATTCGAAGGGCGGAACTACCAGTTTAAGAGGTTGCCCTTCGGACTGGTAAATTCAGTCGCAGTCTTTGTACACTGCATGGACCAGATACTTGGCCAAGAAGCACTACAGTTCACCACCGTGTACGTTGATGATTTGCTAGTGTCCTCAGAAACTTGGGAGGAACACTGCTACCGGGTGGAACACGTACTAAAAAAATTAGCGGCTAATAACATCACGCTAAAGCTAGAGAAATCTCACTTTATCGCCAAGGAAATTCAATTCTTGGGATTTGTATTGAACGACCAGGGAATCTCACCGTCGGCTGAAAAAGTAGAAGCGATTCAAAACTTTCCCATACCTAAGAGTCGAAGGCAATTACAGTCATTCCTGGGACTCTGTAATTACTACCGCAAGTTCCAGGAAAAGTACTCTGAATTGACCGCCAGATTTCAGCCGCAACTGTCATCCAAGAATAAATGGATATGGGGTACAAAACAGAATAATACATTAACACTAATTAAACAGAAATTCCTGGAACCTATAATACTTCGCCATCCGGATTTCATCAAACCGTTCTATCTGAATTGCGATGCCAGTGACATCAGCCTCGGCACAACGTTGTATCAGGAGGATGAGGAGGGCGAACATCTCATGATCTGCTTTGCCAGTAGAGCATTGAATCAGTGCGAGAAGAATTATCACGTCACTGAAAAGGAATTGTTAAGTGTAGTGTTCGCGTGTGGAAAATTCCGCACATACATCCTTGGTTACTCCGTTACCGTCCGGACAGACCATAAGTCTATATCGTTCTTAAGGAGATGTAAAATAAGTCACGGAAGGTTGACACGGTGGATACTATTGCTGCAAGAGTATGACCTTAAGTGGGAGTACATCCCCGGAAAGAAGAATGCCGTCGTGGACGTGTTGTCTAGGATAGACATTAATAAACAGACGTTCGAGGGGGAAAGGAAAGTATACTTAAGGTATACCACATTCTGAGCAACAGCGCCGATCTACAGTCAATATTGGAAAACCTGAGCACACACCAACAAGCAGACCCGAAGTTGCAATCCATTAAAACAAGATTGGAAGCAGGGGACGAGACTATCGCCCAATATTGTAAATTACACAACGGGATACTGTTTTTACAACCATCTTTAAATAAGGAAGAATGGAAAGTTGTTATTCCAACCCATATCGAAAAGGAGATAGTGAATAACTATCATGTTCGATATGGGCATATGGGTGCCTTAAAGGTAATAAAGTACCTGGAAGAGAGCTGCCACATAAAGGATATTAATCGGAAGGTCCGAAAGTACATAAAAAGTTGCCACATTTGCCAACTCGTGAAGTCCAATAACGAGAAAAAGGAAGGGCAAATGATTCCGATAACCTCTCAAGCGAAGCTAGAAAAAGTATTATGGACATCTGCAGGCCATTTCCCTGCAGTGGGGGCTGTCACAGATACAAGTATCTATTCATCGTGATGGACCATTTTACAAAATTCATCAAGCTATACCCAGCGAATCGAGCGACTACAAATAAAATTCTCGATATCTTAACCAACCAGTACTTCCCAAATGTCGGAAAACCAGTTTCGATCATCACCGATCACGGAACCCAGTTCAAGGGGAAAAAATGGTGGGATACACTACTGTCGATGGGGGTTCATACCTATAAAACATCGGTATACCACCCGAGCAGTAACCCGGCAGAAAGAGTATTGCGAGAGGTGGGGCGCATATTACGGACGTATTGCCACGACCAACAGAGGTGGTGGCAAGAACATCTAGAGGCCACAGAAGAATTCCTCAACCTGGCATACCACCCAGCAATAGGAATTACCCCATACTCCGCCATGTACGAAAGACAACCCCCAAGGGAGATCGAAGAAATATTGGAGTTCCCGAGAGAAAATAAATATATTTTTAATAAAATTAAATTTTATAATAAGGTGGCCGAAGACCAGGAGAAACGGTGGATTAAATATAATAAAGGGATGGGTAAGATAATTACCTATACCATTGGAGAGAAGGTTTTATTGAAAAATAGGGAGTTACCCAGTTCACTAGAAGGGATAACTAAGAAATTATTGCTTTTATACACTGGACCATATATAATCTCCAAAAACAATAATAATAACACTTATGAAATTAAGGAGATGGGTTCCAGTAAAATTAAGGGTGTCTATAACCAGGCATCCATGAAGAAATATATTGAATAAATTCCAAAACAATGTAAGATCAACTTACTAACCAATTATTTGAGAAAACTTATTTGGAAATAATATAAAAAGGAAAAGAATTTTTGAATTAATGAATAAATTCAAAAATAAAGTAAGCACACCTTACTAACCAATTATTTGAAGGAAACATTTTGGCAAGAGAATAAAAAGAATTTTTGAATTATTGAATAAATTCTAAAACAGAGTAAGCACAACTTACCAACCAATTATTCGTAAAACACTTTATGGAACAAAAATATAAAAAGAATTTTGAATAAATCAACAAAATTCTAAATAAATGTAAGATCACCTTACATACCAAAGATTATTGAAAAAATATTTTGGAAATATAATAATAAAGAAGGAAAGAATTTTTGAATCATAAAAATTCAAAACAATGTAAGAAAAACTTACAAACCAATTATTAGAAAAAACTATGGTGAAATAAAAAGAAGAGAACTCATACCATATTTATGGTAATAATACAATATATTTACCATATTTAAAGAAAATCTTAATGAGATAAATAAAGGAAACAGAATTTAGAATTAAACCAAGTAATTCTGAAAGAAATGATAGTGTCTAATTTCAATAAATATAAAGTGTAAAAAACCTTCAATAAAATGATACGAAAGGGAATTTCAGTGATACGAAAGCATTAAATCAGTGATACGATTTGATTGATTAAATAGAATAAAATACAGAAACTAATGTGGAAATATAAAATAATAAAACTTTGAAGTGGTATAAGCAGAAATGATGACTTCATTATCAAATTAATTAAAACATTCATTCGAAAGAATAATAACAAGAGAGGAGTAATTTGAGAATAAAATCAAAGATATGATGTAATTAAACAAATTAATATGAAATGATTATGAATTAAATGTCAATTGTAATAACGACAGTAATAAGAAAGTTCTAGAACATAGAACAAGTGGAACTAATAAAAACAGAGTAACGAACCAAAAATGTCATAAAAATATGCTACAATGAACCAATGCAGATTGTAATAAAAAAAAAAAAAACAGAAAGTTATAAAGCATTAATAACCAAAAACTTTATATGATAAGAAAAATTGAAAAACGTACTAATAGAAGAGCTTCCTACCATAATATCAAATGAATTAACCATCAAGTTAAAGAGTCAGAAGAACAACTGAGATAGGAATATTAAAATCTCTGAGCAATATAATAAGTAATAAGTAAAGTATCCAAAGATATTTTTTTAAATAGTAACAAAAGTGTACTATTCTGATATAATTTTTTAATCTGTCTGTAGATAATTCCAGCAGTATTAATATGTTTTTTTGAGCAGAGATGATTTGCCTCTGTACTCAATTAAGTGTGAAGTATTGGACAGCAGAGGAAGTAGCGTACTGTGCCTCTCTGAACTGAACCAGCTCACAAATTAGGGAAAGATAGGGAGGAAATATCCCAAGGAGAAAATACTAAGAAGAAATATGAAAATAAAATAATAAATATGAAACTCAGATGACTATTACTATCAAGGAAGATCAAGTGAGAATGAGAAAGATATAAGCTCAAATATATATAAGAAAATTTTTAGAATTGGAAGGAAGTCAAGAATAATAAAAAACCATAATAATCATAAGCAATTGTTTCAGACAAACCAAGTATAGTCTGAAAAAATCACTTCTGGAGAAGGGCATTCTGTAGCATGACAGAAATTCCACCAATAATTAATTCATTTAAGATAATAAAAAATAATTAAATTACATATACTAAAAGAATATCGAATGAAATTCAATTACTTCAAAGGAAAAAACCACAATAAAAGAAAAACAATCATTAAATTATAAAAATTACCACTATTAAAAGTCAAAGAAAGAATTAAGGAAAACTCATATTAAACAACCAGGAGATTAGGAGCAGGAAATAAACAAGATACCCCAAAATCAAGAAAAAAGAATAAGATTAGGAGTTGTGATGAACAAAATACCCCAAACACAAGAAGAAAGAAGAGTAAGGTTTATTATCAGGAGATAAACAATACCCTGAAACCAGGAAAGAAGAGTAAAGTCAGTATCAAAAAATAAAGAAGATACTCCGAACCAACCATCAGTCAAGATAACACTGAGTACCTTGGTTTACCCAAGATTGAAAACAAGAAGGAAGACGAGAAGAAAGGAAGAAATAGAATGGAAGAAATACCATAAAAAACCTATTATTAACTACCATAAACCCCAAACCAATAGATACAATTAAAGAAAGTATAACATCCCGAAACCCTATAAAATTGTAATTATTAATAAACAAAAGTGTGGTATAGTATGATAAGAGGTGCACCAACTAAAGTTATTATGTGATGAAAAATAAACAAATCTTCACAGTCCATAATGACTAAAGGTCTGGTCTGAGATAATAAGACTCAATATAAGTCAGAACCACCAGTGAAAGTGTACTAGTGTAAGTGTTTTTTGAAATATAATAAACTTGAAGTTGTAGTGTTACTATAACTTAAACTATATGCTATAAAACAACTTTTATATTTGATAATTAGCAAATCATGAAATAATAAAATGGAAGGTATTTCCAATATTTTATTATTTTAGGTCACTTTGTTATCTCAAGACATTTGTAGGAATGACAATAACAAAGAAAGTGTGGGTGGAAATGTTTACTATATAAGGGGATGTTAAATAATAATAATAAAAACAAAAAGGACTGGTAATAGTTTAAGTGTTAATAGAATTAAAACGTTTAAAAGGCTAATATTGTTCAAAGCCATGAACTCCATATTTTTAAAAGAGTTATTAGAGAATAAGGTTTATATGTTTAGAGTAAGTTATATTAGTTAAATAACAGCATACATACCAAATAAATTTTTCAGTATGTATGCTGTATTAATTAACAAAATGAGTTAAATGTATGTTAAAAACAATTTCAGCAAACATGTCCAACTTTACAGAATGCTGAGTGATGTTAATTATTATTTTTATAACAGTAGCATGAATTAGATGCTACACATCTCAATAAGTTTGTAAACAATTTTATTTTATGTCATGATAACTATTAAGAGTCAGAGGAGGAGTAGAAGTAAATTTATTTGAAAAAACCATACATGTAAAATACTAAACTGTAGGCCAAATAATGAATTCATAAAACTCAATATAAACCAGTTAATTCACCAATGAATCATGTAAACTGACAAGATTTAGGTAAGGTAGGTCAATTAACAACTACTGTAAATGAACCTATGAGTTAAAAGGGTAATATAGAAAAATACCTTAAATTATTGAAAATTTTTGAAATGTATAAAATAACTATTTTTAAAGAGGAATGTTAAATTTAGAAATTATCACTAAAAAACAGTTCAAATGTTAAGTGTATATGTAATTAAGGAAAAGAAAGGATTTATGACCATTTGAAATTTATTATAATGGTATTAATAACACTTAAAATGGCAGTAAAAGTATAGGAAGGCGGAAACCAAGTTTTGGGCCTAGATTTCCAAAAAGAAAGAAATTTGGTAATTTTAACAAAAATCTCAACAAATATGGACTATGACATATCAAATTAAACAGAATGAGATAAATAAACCAATTATATGGTTAATAATTCATGAAAGCAAATAATAAACTAAAATTATTACATATATAATGTATTTTGGAATCATGTATATGGGAAGTAAGAATTATTTTAACAATATTTTTCCAATATTAACTTTGCAAGATTTTTACTAAAGTGGAGGAAGTTAGTTAGTTCTTTGTTAACGTTCAACCTGAACAGTCTATGCGGAATTGTGTTCTTTAAAACCGTATAATGAAGTGCTAAGGTTACAGAAAAAATATTCTGTGAGAAACGAGAGTTACTTAAATAAACACTTTTCCAGTCAAAACATAAAAACTTCAACGACAATAGTGAAAACGAACACCACACTACATAATACCAGTGAATTAAAACATTAAAACTACATATTAGTAATAATTCAAGTTACCACAGAATAACCATTTTTGCGTAACGAACAGACATAAGTGAACACCTCTAATATCAAACAATTAACACCAGTGGACACTGAACACTCATCTAGACTACCCCAAACAACATACTAGACAGTTTACACAAGTTCGGGGATCTTTAAAACAATTATAAAGTTGGTTTTATTGTAAGATTTTCTCGCGACGAATATTGCGAATAACCTCTTCATTTTTAGTGAGCGGCCATGATGGGAAAACGATGCATGGCCACCAACTTCGACTGACGTTGTAGTCTACGATTGGTATTGCAACTCAACTATATTAAACATTTTCTATATATTATTAAAAATTGTTAGATACTAATTATTTAACATTATTTATTGTAAATGTTATACTTTCTCGTCCTGCCCTTCTCTGACCATTATAAAATAATCGCTCCAAGAACCTTTTACAATAATTATATGAATTTTTTAACCTGTATTAACATATCGATTTATCCCTGAGACGGAGTCGACAATTGCTCGAAATCGATTTAATATCGATTATTATTTATAAATGTTAATAAATCAATTCATTTCAATTGTATGGATTAGTAAATTATTTCACATTATAATTTAAGGTTTTTAATTAAGCACGAGACTTCCTGAAAGAAGAAAATATTAATGAAAGGTGAGATACTGGAGCAACACGGAAAGTCGTTAATCGATTGCTGACAGGAGTTAATCTGTTTAACTCCGGATTTTGTTAATATCTTCCAGAAGTGCGAATTAAACAAAATTACCTTTCAGAATTTTAGAAATTTGTTTAAAACAATAAAACAGAATTAATTACAAATTATATACACCATAAACAGACATAAATTTTTTTTTTTTCAGAAAAAAATTTTTTTTAAATAAAATTTTTTTGTTAGTTTCTTTTATTTGTAACTACGGTGACAGGTAAGGTTACAACGTGTGACCATTTTTTTATTTCCACTGCAGTTGTCAACATGTCATTGCTACAAAATTGTATTCTGCTATTGTTCTGGAAGTTTTAGATGGATTTTTGTTCCTGATCCACATCAGATCACAAAAATTGTCACTGACACTGCTCTCTTTTGGTTCCAATGGAAAATGAACCAAAATCACTGATAATTGTTGGTTAAAACTGTGTATAAATGTTACTATACAGTTGTTCACACAAGCAAAGTGCAACAGAATGATACTATTGCACAGAAAACAAATACAACTACATTGCAGATTATGTGAGGGTTGTCTGGACAGTATTACCTGTTTCCACATACAGAGGATGCAGTGGTTCTGCACATGTCTATTCCTGTTCAGTCATTCTCAATGTTGTGTCTAATTAGTCTGTGTGAAGTTTAATTGTGTTCCAAACCATTTTGTTGTGCATATTTGAAATGTTTAACAAAAACTGAGAATCCCATTGCGTGGGAATTGAGATCTGTGACATGATTTGTTCATGCACGAAATATGCCACTGCGCAAGATTTCCCATCAGATAAATGAAGTGTATGGTGATGTGATGGATGAATCAGCAGTATGGTGATGGTGTCACAGTTTTAATTGGATAGAACATCATTGATGAAGAATGAACAGGTCGTCCTTCTGTCATTACACACAAATCCTTCTGCATCAAGTTGATGAATTCATCAAACAGGATCGGTGTGTAACACTCAATGAAATTAGTGCAAATTTTTCATTTGGTTTTCACACTGTTATCCATGAAATTGTCACCATTCACCTGAAGTACAGGAAAATTTGTTCAAGGTGGGTTCTACGTAGTCTTGGTGATGAACAGAAAAGAAAAACCATATGGAACTGCGTTGTATTTTTTTTAGATCATTACTTGAGGGAGGGAGATGAATTCCTGACAAACATCATAACGGGAGATGAAACCTGGGTTTTGTATGCTATGCCAGAGAGTGAATGTCAGTCTATGGAATGGCATCACCTTGTTCACCATCCAAACTAAAATATTCAGGCAGCTATCCTCAACTCGAAAGATTATGGCTACTGTTTCTGGGACCAAAAATGTCAAATTCTTGCTGACTTTCTGCCTTGTGGAGCCACAATATATGGTGATACATATTGCAAAACTTAAAAAAAATTGTGGTAGGCCATTTAAAATCGCAGGAGTCTTAAAATCTAGTGACATTTTGTTTCTTCATGACAATGGACGGCCTCATGTTACGGCCGCAACAAAAGAATTACTGGCAAAATTTAAGTGGGAAGTTTTCATACATCCAGCCTACAGCCCCAACCTTGCCTCCAATGACTATCATATGTTCAGCAAACTTGAAGAATTTTTAGGAGGAAAGCATTTTGTGAGTGATGAAGAATTACAGAAAACAGTGAAAACTTTTTTCACAGAGCTGGTGGTGGAAGGATATAACATGGGAATAAAGAAACTCATTGATCAGTATGATAAATGCTTAGATAAAGAAGGCAGCTATGTAGAAAAGTACATTAAGGTTATGTTGAATAACAAGTTTTTTTCAGAAATCTTTGTTGGTTATTTCTGTTATTATAAAACAGGTTTTACTTTCCAGACAACCATCATATTTATTATGCAATTGCATACACAAGTTTTCAATAGTTACAATTCATGAAATGTACAGCATTATGTGCTAAATAGTCAGTTTTTGTGAATTATTTTTTTAATGAATGAAGTGAGTTCTCAGTTTTAACTTGACAATTTGAATCTGTCTGGTTATCTATTTGAGTGATGTCTCATGATAACTTTTGATGCATCAACCTATTTTTGTAAAATTCATGCTTTTAACCAACAGGCTCCTGTTGTTTTGAGACTGATGCCTCCAAAAATAGGGGTGGGTCAGGAGGGCAAAAATGTGAGGGTTCAACATTTTGAAAAAGTTACCAAAATACACATGAGTTAAGGGGGGACTGCAATTGTCTTTCCTCCATAGCCTTAAGACTAAATCCATTTTTGAATATGATTCCTTATATTTGACGTTCCACATAGACTTCTATAATTTTTTCAACATTTTTAGTTTCATTTTTGGTTAAAGAGAATTTTTATACTATTCAGTGCTGGAAATTTAAAATTTAGGACACCAGAGGCCAAAAAGTGGATCACAGTTATGTGAATGTAATGTTTACTTTGAAAACATTTTAACTTCAGGGGCACCACAAACCAAAAATGAAACTAAAAATGTTGAAAAAATTATAGAAGTCTATGTGGAACGTCAAATATAAGGAATCATATTCAAAAATGGATTTAGTCTTAAGGCTATGGAGGAAAGACAACTGCAGTCCCCCCCTTAAAACACTGAAGATTTTTATTTTGTATACTGAATAATTAAATTTGATACTTAGCATATTACTTGTAACATCTTTATTTGGATATGCATATGCAAGAAAAATGTAAAAAGTAAAGTGAATTTAAAAAAAACATGATAAACAACTTGTGGTTACCTCCTTTGGACAACACTAAGAATCACATAAACAAAGGAATTTTACTCATAGCTTTAAAAAATTTAAATTTACTCATTTTATTTTATCTAATACTACTATGTATATTTCATTCAAAATAGTGAGAAAGTTCTGCAGCAGCTCTGAGAGCTTCCTAGTTAGTTCACCTGAACTATAAGTACAAAATACATTAAAGGGATACTATGAATTTTAGCAGCTAATTGATCCTGTGTACCTTAAAACAGTACACCAGGCACTCAAAACAGTACGTCAAGAAAACTAGATACTCTTGAACAACTAAAAATATATGAATACATGAAAATGCATAGAAGCAACATCCTAAATGAACAGACACAATTTAAATTAGATATACTCTTTGAAAATATTACACAACAATGATCTTTCGAACAACAGTGCCATCACCAAAAACAGGACAGACAACGATCCTAACAGCAGACTCTGATGAAGCTCATAATGAGTGAAAACTGGTTCAGGCAGTAAAGTAAAGATTACAAACAAAAATTATCTAAAACAATTATTTAATGAAGAAATTTGTGTTAGTGGTTGAAATCACAATCAGAATGATCACAGTTGCACACCACTATGTAAAAATTATCCCAATTAGCGCTTTCAAGCTTCACAGCCCATCGTCAGATTGGAATGTGGAATTCCAATCTGACGATGGGCTGTGAAGCTTGAAAGCGCTAATTGGGATAATTTTTACATAGTGGTGTGCAACTGTGATCATTCTGATTGTAAAACAATTATGTTCCATGTTGTAATAATATATTTTATTTAGTGATAATACTCAGACACATCATGAGTAACAAACTCAACAAAGTTTTGAGTTTCCATAAGCAATTATTTTTCTAGAAAATTTTCTTTGTAATGAATGGTCATTGTCTACATCTTTTTGTGACTTAATTCCTTGATTGGCCTGCTAATTTGTGATTTTGTATTTTTCTGTCAACCTCTGAATCTATCAGACTTTTCATGGTCTAAATTATAAGGCGCCTTAGCAAGATATCCTATAAGACAAAGATAAGTATAAGGCTGCTCTCTTTCTCCTATTAATCACTACTCTAAACCATAAAGAACCAACATATCTGGCTACAAAAGCTTTTTTTTTATATTGTTCCTTGAGTTCTAAACTAATACTATAGTTCTTTTCTTTACTGAATACTAATTTTCCTCGTGATATTATGCACACTCCGCAACCTATACTTTCAATGACTTATTTCATGTTATCCCTGGTTAGTTTCATATCTACTTTCCTTGATACTTTGCTACACAGCAAATTTTTTAAATAGATTTTTGTTAATGACTTGAATGTTCTGGTTTGTAGCCTTTCCTCAGTTCTACTCTAATTCCAAACCAATATAATTATATTGTATGTTATCTGACAATCGTTCCACACTTTCTCTGCTTTCATTTATTGCAATAATACATATTTCTTTCAATTATTTTATGTATATATTATATAATCTTCAGTGTATTTTTGAACATACGTAAAAGACATTAAATCCATGTAACACTTTTTCACCTTTGCTAAGTCTTCCCCCCCTAACTCTGATTTTATAATTGGTTGAGTTCAATAAAGCTGGGTGCATTATATTATGTCCAGTTTGTTACTTTTAAGAATTTCTACCATCATACTGCAGAATGTCTAATTAGAAAAGTCTACAAAATATAGTAACATCAGGTCATTAGTTTCACACAGTAATCTTCAAATACCCACAACAAAATCAGTATTAATATTCAGAAAAAATATTTATTATATGAGAACATTTCAAAGTGTTTATACATTTGCAAAATTGGTGTATCACATACCATATAATAAATGTCCGAATGCACAAAATTTTGCCTTTTCCAATACTAACATTTTTTTGCATATTATATTTTATGATATTATACTTTCAATCAAAAGTGCTGTATACACAGTCATGTATTCAGGATCTGTTGCATCCTGTGCGGTCATTTATGTTATGCCACCTATGCCCACTCCAAATACCAACATCATTTTTTATAGAATACATTAGAAGATATGTGGTCATTAAAACTAAAAAAATGGTTACTAACTCATAAAATATTCTCATAATAATTTGTTGGTTTTCTTACTTTACAAACTATGTTTTCCCATTTTATACATGTAAAAGAAAACGCAAAAAACACTGTTGGCAATGTTTACATTGTAACGGTACAGAATTGTGTGTTAAAAAATAATAATTGCAAATCAGACTTAATTCAAAGCAGTCAGTGTTCACCTTTGGTGAACCCCATTTTAACCAACTACACGTACAATGTTATTGAAAGTTGTTTATGTCTAGACAGCCCGTCTAGACGTATTATGTAACCGCTGGCAACTCAGTCTCTCTGTGAATTACAGAAACATACATAATTGACACACCCCAGTTTGCATCAGGAAGTAAAAGTAGTGAGTCATCATTGAACCAGCCAAGTCAACAGCAGAGCCGCGCACGTGGGGCAGTACGGGAGCGCGCGGTTCTAATCACTATTAATCTGTGCGAGCGAGCAATTATACAGTCGGCCGACTAAATAACTAGTATCTGTATAATTTAAACTGTGGTGATGGATGGTCACAATAATGCAGCAAATTAACTAGTGTACAAAAGAAAAATTCAATGCGGAGTGAACCGGAAGATTGAACAGACCATGATTGTGCAACTCCCAGAGACACACTCGGAACGGTTAAGTACCAGAAATAATTAATTGGCCAAAACTCTTAAATTTTATAGTTATAACGGGTAGAATGCCTCACAAAATTAACTAAAAATGTGAGAGCATGTGAGAGAGAGAGAGCAAGTGAGAGCGTAATTTTGAGTACGTATGTACAAAGCAAAGTACTGGTTTAAGAACCTTAATTACGGAGTTATAGTTTGTGGCAATCAATTAATTGTAAAACTTTGAATAATCTTGATGTTATAAGGGTATGACACAAAAATAACTGTAATAAATTTTTAATATCACTTTCATGTACTAAGTAATTAAAAGATTTTTTTGTAAACCATTGTTCAACAGAGAGTAGACAGGGAAGTTAACTAAAGAAAAATAAATAAGAGTAAGTCCTAGCATAATGTGTTAGCTTAATGATTTCGCAACTCCAACCCAAGTAATCCTTCTGCAACTGTTTTCATCTGTAGAATCCTGGACGGAACCTGAAGGTAAGAGAAAGAGTAAAGTTTTTATAAATTGGAAAAATTATCTTAACGCAAAGAATACGTAAAGTTTCAACATGTGATAATCTTGAAAAAGACTGGTTACACTAGCCAACAAAAAAAAAAATCATTATTTTGTTTCCTGACTTAAATTAGCTGATTTTGATTGTTTATTGGGTAAGAAAAAGGAATATAACTGACAAAAACTTTTTTAGCTCCTGTTTTATTGATATACTGTTCTTAGTATATACGAAATTACAATCTCCAGAACAAGAAATAACATTTGAACATTTTAGTTTACACAATATAGAAAAATGAATTTACATAAAAAATGTTTATAAAATGTTTACATTGTTAAAGAAAATTAAACTAATTCTTTAAAAGTTAATATTGTTATTTAAATTGTTCATTATTACTGTTTTTCTTGATTGTTTTTACGTTTCCGAACGCTACTTTTTAGCTTGCAGCTTGTGCTCTTGGTCTGGAACATCCCTTGCTAATGTTCAGCAGTAATCTGCACGTCCCATTTGCCCTAATACCTCTTCTCCATGCCTCTTCATGAAATCTTTCACCATGTTACAAAATTCTTTATCAAACCTAATTTGATAGGTAAAGGAGGCAGTATAATTTTGCTTCTGTCAATTAGAGGATTGTTTATAACATTTTTTTCTCCAGGGCATAGTCTTCGGTTTTATTTTGTAGTGAGACTTCCTAGCACAGCTGTCCCATTCACATAAAATAACAGCTGTTCTGTTATACCCCAACTGCATGCCCAGAAGTAAAGCTACAACTTTCAAATCCCCACAGATCTGCCATTTATGTACCTCGTACTTTATACCATCCAAAAATAATTTCATATTGTCATATGTTTCCTTCATATCCACAGCATGGCCCAAAGGAATAGAGGGTAGAGTGTTGCCATTATAAAGCAAAACAGCTTTTAAGCTCAATTTTGATGAATCTATGAATAATCTCCATTCTTCAGGGTTACACTCAATATTCAAATGTTTATATACTCTATATTCATAAAACCATTAACATCACAGCATGCAACAAGATTGTTTTTCATTTTAAAATATGGAATGAAATCCTTTTGTCGATCTCTGTAAAAACTTATTGTAACATCAGGTGACAAAAGATTCCATTGCTCAACCCTAGATCCTAATAGCTCAGCTTTGTCTTTAGGGAGGGTTAAGTCTCAAACCAGATTGTTTAACTCACCCTATGTAAGTCTGTTTGGCTCACTCAGTTCATTTTGTGGATCAAAGTCGGGATCTTGTGATGTAGTAGGCTCACTTACAACATCTCTTGATCTGTCTTCATCATCATCTGGCAGCAGTTGATAGTCTTGTGGAGGTTTAGGCACCAGAAGACCATCACCATGTGGGATGAGACGAATAGCTGATGGAATGTTCGGATATTCTACAGTCCAATTTTTTTTTTTTGAAATGCCATCATGTAAAAGCAATGTCATGCAGAAATAACAGTCATTTACATGATTTGTTGGTTCTTGCCATATCATCGTTACATCAAAGTTGATTGTACGTCTCTTTCCAGTCAACCAACGACAAAGATTCACTGAACATGTATTGCAACAAACGTAAGGCGCCCATAACTTGTCCTGATCCCCTACCCTGACTCCAAAGTAACAAAAGTATGCTGTTTTTACTAGCTGTGTTATAGGCCGTTTCTAGCAGAAAATGTCACTTCACCACATACATAGCAAAAGTTGTCAGCATTTCCGAGATATTTTCACAGTTTCTAGACACAATATAAGGAAAGAAAGAAAATATTACTAACACTCATTAACCTTACAATGCAGTCAGATGAAAACTAACCTTAAATGACAAGAACAGTGATCTCAGACAGATTTGCCAACCACAAAAAATGAAATTTCCCAATTTAAAACAAAAATTCCCATAACTATACTTAAACTGTTGGATCTTGAAAATAAGAGCTAACTAACCATTTTAAAGGTTAAATTAGTTTTTTATAATTCAAATAGAATATAAAATTGCTACTTTCAAGCAGGAAACATTTTTGTTGTTGAACAGTGTTATCATAAAAAAGACCAAACTCAGTGTAAACATAAACAATAACACAATCTTGCCTTGCTGAAATACAGATGTGATATCGGTTGACAATCAATATTTCTTAAATATCAACGGTCAATAATGGATCAATAGTTTTCTGTAACCAATGTTTTAATTACTGATGTTGATGTTTATTCTGTAAACCTGGTCAGTACTATACATAATTTTGTAATCCTCAAAATCCTATTCAACTATTTTTCTGTAGTCTTCTATTTATATCTGTTTTCTATTTCTATCTATAGTCTTCTGAAGTCTTCTATCTACAGTCTTCTATTTATATTTATACCTGTTTGGTAAAAAACATCAATATTGTAATAATACATGATGTTAAATATTAATCATATACAGTTACACTGATTCAGTGCTGTAGGAAAAGCTGCTGCAATGGGGACACTGAATGAAACGGTTGTACTGACAGAAAACATAATACTGCGCATGATGATGTATCCATGTTTACTGACCCTCATAAAATAACAAGATTGCATGCGTGCATGCACGGACACACACAGATCAATGAATATTTACAGTGGACAACTTACAGATTGATAATTTCTGAATGTCACTGGTATTCTTGTTGATTTAGGTTTTTGGTCATCCATCATAAACTGAAACAAAGAAATAATTTGCTTAATTATTCTTGATGTTAGTAATTATACGTAACTTATGAAAAAGGAGTTTGCTTTACCACTGATGTCATGTCTACTGATTTCTTTTCTGGTATTATATCGTTCTAACTCATGATTAACACTGTGTTGTTCATGTTAAGTCTGAGAAATAATTACTTACTAACATTACCGTTATATATATTTTTTTATTACAACTTCAAAATATGTAAAAACCTGCTATACAAATCATGTAATGATTTCATAAACAGAATTTATTCTTGGGCTGCCAATTTAATTTTTCAAAAAATCATTGCTGAATGCCTTTACTGAGTGTATATACTCATTAATATTTGCTCATCATACAGTATATGGTATATCGCATATGTAGAATAGTTTATGTTCACATAAAGTACTCTTATAATGGTCGCATGGATCATCATCACCGCTTATAGTTTCACCAAGTATTATTGGACTCTGGTTTGCTCTATTGTAAGTTTTCACTAACAAATAAAAGTTTATGGAGATTGGTGAATTACAGGCCAACATCATCTAGATCTATCTTATTAAAAACCAAAATCAACAAACGAAAACATTAGCAGTCATCAAACTCAGAATACCCCAGCTAATAGTCTACAATTAACACTCTATGAATACCTTCCCCATACTGGTCAACTCCTTTGAGCATCTATTAGACAACTTCAAAGAGCTAACATGTGCAGAAAAATATGATGTGGTTGATTTAGTACTTCTCATCTGTACAATTCAGAGTAATTTTTCACACACTTCTACATAACTTACAACAATTTAATGAATCACCTGTATATTAATAAAAGTGGATTTTACATTATAAGTCATTCATTGTATGTTCTTAATGCTAAAATTATGTATATAGTTATGACCTAATATTTACTGCTGTAGGCATTATAATGAGATAATATATCTGGAAATAATGAATCCTGTTATTTGTAATGACAAGGTGTACAAATGATTCCATTCTATTTCATTGAAGGCAAAAATATTGAGAGTACATGCAAATGCTGTGCATACATATATAAAGAATATATTAATTTATGTATACTAAATATAGAGCTATCACAGAAATTAAAAAAAAATATTTACCCAAGGTTTCCACTTTTGTGTTGGTCTCTTTTGTGCTTTAGATTTGGCCTGAAATCAAATATACAACATCTGACCTAGGTGAATGTTCAGTTACACTTATAAAACTTATAGATACACCTTATTAAAATAAAGTAATAATGTTCTATATAGTGGAAATGGAACTAATCGTGGAAAAACATGGTATTCTTTATAACAGAAAACCCATTACATCTGTACAAAAGTTATAATGCCAATTAAAGAGTTCAATGAGGAAAATGTAATGGTTAGCCTGAAAATAAATATGAAAGACAAACTAAATATTGATAAGGCTAGGTTCAATGGGAGAGATGAAAGCTGATTGTAATATTTTGACAATTATGAAAAAAAGTAAAATATTTGGTAAAATCATATTAAAAACCAATTAAAGAGTTCAATGAGGAAAATGTAATGGTTAGCCTGAAAATAAATATGAAAGACAAACTAAATATTGATAAGGCTAGGTTCAATGGGAGAGATGAAAGCTGATTGTAATATTTTGACAATTATGAAAAAAAGTAAAATATTTGGTAAAATCATATTAAAAACCAATTAAAGAGTTCAATGAGGAAAATGTAATGGTTAGCCTGAAAATAAATATGAAAGACAAACTAAATATTGATAAGGCTAGGTTCAATGGGAGAGATGAAAGCTGATTGTAATATTTTGACAATTATGAAAAAAAGTAAAATATTTGGTAAAATCATATTAAAAACCAATTAAAGAGTTCAATGAGGAAAATGTAATGGTTAGCCTGAAAATAAATATGAAAGACAAACTAAATATTGATAAGGCTAGGTTCAATGGGAGAGATGAAAGCTGATTGTAATATTTTGACAATTATGAAAAAAAGTAAAATATTTGGTAAAATCATATTAAAAACCAATTAAAGAGTTCAATGAGGAAAATGTAATGGTTAGCCTGAAAATAAATATGAAAGACAAACTAAATATTGATAAGGCTAGGTTCAATGGGAGAGATGAAAGCTGATTGTAATATTTTGACAATTATGAAAAAAAGTAAAATATTTGGTAAAATCATATTAAAAACCAATTAAAGAGTTCAATGAGGAAAATGTAATGGTTAGCCTGAAAATAAATATGAAAGACAAACTAAATATTGATAAGGCTAGGTTCAATGGGAGAGATGAAAGCTGATTGTAATATTTTGACAATTATGAAAAAAAGTAAAATATTTGGTAAAATCATATTAAAAACCAATTAAAGAGTTCAATGAGGAAAATGTAATGGTTAGCCTGAAAATAAATATGAAAGACAAACTAAATATTGATAAGGCTAGGTTCAATGGGAGAGATGAAAGCTGATTGTAATATTTTGACAATTATGAAAAAAAGTAAAATATTTGGTAAAATCATATTAAAAACCAATTAAAGAGTTCAATGAGGAAAATGTAATGGTTAGCCTGAAAATAAATATGAAAGACAAACTAAATATTGATAAGGCTAGGTTCAATGGGAGAGATGAAAGCTGATTGTAATATTTTGACAATTATGAAAAAAAGTAAAATATTTGGTAAAATCATATTAAAAACCAATTAAAGAGTTCAATGAGGAAAATGTAATGGTTAGCCTGAAAATAAATATGAAAGACAAACTAAATATTGATAAGGCTAGGTTCAATGGGAGAGATGAAAGCTGATTGTAATATTTTGACAATTATGAAAAAAAGTAAAATATTTGGTAAAATCATATTAAAAACCAATTAAAGAGTTCAATGAGGAAAATGTAATGGTTAGCCTGAAAATAAATATGAAAGACAAACTAAATATTGATAAGGCTAGGTTCAATGGGAGAGATGAAAGCTGATTGTAATATTTTGACAATTATGAAAAAAAGTAAAATATTTGGTAAAATCATATTAAAAACCAATTAAAGAGTTCAATGAGGAAAATGTAATGGTTAGCCTGAAAATAAATATGAAAGACAAACTAAATATTGATAAGGCTAGGTTCAATGGGAGAGATGAAAGCTGATTGTAATATTTTGACAATTATGAAAAAAAGTAAAATATTTGGTAAAATCATATTAAAAAAAAGCAATGTCAGCTGAATTTTTTTGTAAATTTTTTAAGGTGGATTACCTCTGGAAAGGTGATCACAAAATATTATAGTGAATAATAAAGTTCCCTTGTTTGTCATTGTGTTCTTGAGGCACTTTTTAATGATTAATTTTAACAGGATCCTTCTAATATGCCAGTAATAAATAACAGGCAGCAATTAGAATAAGGACTATGCTATTAGAATATGTTCTTCTGGAGAACATAGGAATGGTTTACTCTATGAACCTGCTAATTTACATAGCATTATTTTGATTTATTAGGTTGATGGATTTATTTTTTTAGGTGTAGTTCCACATGCGCATCACATGTGTTCACAGTGACTGTTTAAATTTATATTTTGTATAATATGAAACTTTCTCTTGTGAACTTACTTGTCTTTTTCCGTTGAACGCGTTTCGGCGTCGTGTTCGCCTTCGCCAGCTTAGAAACAGACTGCCAGTACTTTGTAACGGTTATTGCTTGGAAGGTAAATTGGGGGTGGTGTGTAGAGGAAGGGGATTGGTGCAGGGATCCAAATTATTGTTTGTTTTTGTATAATTGTGTCAAAAAGTGTATGTGATTTATATTGTAATTGGTCGTTAAGTATGTTGTTTGGTTGTGTTGTGTGGTGTTTGTATATTTCATATTGTTTAACGGTTATTGCTTGGAAGGTAAAGTGGGGGTGGTGTGATATACAAAATGGATGATATACAAAATATAAATTACACTATTATACAAAGTGTAGTGCTGTGAAAAAAGATGATGAACAAACAAGACAACTAAAATTTATTTTGTTTATTTATGTAATCTACTGTATTTTTACTATTTAAATATGTAGCTAGTATTCAAAATACATTGGGAAGTTTTATTTTAAAAAGTGCTGAGAATAAAGTCATGAGAAAAAGCTTATGGAAAGATATACTGATAAATCATAGGAAGAAGGTGGACAAATATATATCCAAAAGTATTGAGAAAACTATTTTTTGTGAAGTAATTTCTGTTACTAGAAAATCCTGATAGAAAAAGGCTTTAAAAGCTTTACTCTGGTAGGGCAGAGAGGATTATTTTCAGATGACAATAACAGGTAAAATGTGACTACTGTTGTGAATGTAAATAGAACCCAGTACAAGTTTCATAAATATCAAGAAGTATGACACTTTCAAAACTGAAAGATGACTACTTTAAAAATACCAAAGAACAACGTGGTATATTATGAAGTTCAACTATCCACAAAAACGTACTGTTACTAAAAAGGAACTATATCAAAATAGTTTTACAAACGACTTCTGTGGCTTTTTATTTTCAAAATCAATATTAACAATGAATGATGAGCAGAATCAGCATTTGAAATGAAAATATTGATCAACTGTATCTCAAAACACGGTTATGGTTTACAGGCCCATATTCTAGCTACTGCCTCAATTTCATATACTGTACACACATAAAATACAACACCCCCCCCCCTATAGTAGTAGTTTATACTATTGTGTAGGGACCACACAATTGGGGGAGGGGCAAAGGTGAGATGTCTAAAATCAGAGAGCAAATCCTTTTATTGAAAATGTTTTTCTGGGAGCACAAAATTCAAGCTATGCCAGTGGCACAAAATTTTCTTTACACTGTCCACATTAAACATGACATTGTATATTATAATATTTATTGTATTGTGTTCTGTGTGTGACTACATTTTTACTAATATTTTGCTGAAAACACAGTATTTGTCAATTATCTCTACAAAAACTATAAACATAAAGAGTCAAAATACTGTAAAATATTTACATGCATATTTTTTTAACAGTTCATATGTGAAACATTGTATAAATACAGTCAACAACTAATACAACAAAAATTACCTTCCATTTTTTAAATGGTTCACTGTATGCGTTCCATAAGTGCCCATCCTTCCTGGGTGGCTGAAACCACAACAGGGAGACATTACATAATGGTTTTATTTATTGATGATGATTAGTTACAACTTAAGAACTAACTTGTTCAAAATTAACATAAGCTTCAAAAATACACCATTTGGATGTTCCTTAAAACTAAGCCATCGATCATATTACAAATTTGAAGAAAAACAGAAAACTGCAGACTAGTTCCACTGACAAATATGTAAAATACTGTGTTTCAGCTCCTACACTATTTTTCCCCAATATTATTTGAGAGCTACACAGAAAGTCATTACTATATTGTAGAAATTAAGTAATAACACTGGTCAATGTGAATGCTCATTCCAACTTTAAAATAGTCAGTTGTTATTAATTTTGATGTACGGAAAATTATTCTGACATTTAAATCTCTTACTTAACTCTCTTTTTTTATAAAAATCAGGAATTTCCTCAAAGGTTTAGTGAAATATTTCAATTTTGCTAAAGGATTTTAAGTAAAAAAAAAACAATGGGTTGAGAACACTGAGTACACGATCTTATTCAAAGGGAAGCTATTTTGATTATAAAGACCTCCTTTATTGTGTGTTTCACTTTTCCCATAATACTACAGCAAGAACCCACAAACCACATAAGTGTTTGTCATTTCTACATGGCACCACCTCTTCATGATGGAATGGAATGTCAGGAAAAAAATGGCCCATCATCTACCCAGATCCCACCAAAACGTTACATCCTAGAGCCTGATACAAACATCAAGAGAGGGTACACAGAACTGTCTTAGGTTTTACATCAGATTCATGCTCAACCATGAAGCTCTCTCAAAATGAACTGCATCATTTAATTCATGATGTGTATTGTGACGACACCAAAAGTCTAAAAGAAATAAGCGCATCTATTTAAATCAAGCTTAAATAATATATATAGTAATATAATAATAATAATGGAGCACAATATTAATGACAAAAGCCTAAGAGAAATTTAATAAACTAATTAGAAAATGAACTTGCTGAAGAAGAGTTGCATTATAAAAACAGATAGAATAATAGAAGGATAATTAAAACTACTATATTACAAGAGGTATTGAATAACACAGGTGAATGACATTAAGGCTAATAAATCATTGAACTCTGAAGTGAAGTTATATAAAAGAGAAAGAAATCTACTTAAGAAATATACCAACAGTAATATTGAATATAATAAACAAATGGAGTTATTGGAAGGCAATGTAGAATAAGAAAAAATATTCAGAAGATAAAAGATTCCAATGATGTGTATAATGATAAGATTTATAATTATTTTATTTATAGAGTGAGAAAGCTAAGGCGCCACTTTAGAATTATTTTATGGGCAGCAGCCAATGTGCACTGTACCAGGTATGTGAATGTTCGGATGAGCAATTGGACGTAAAAGGGCCACTCAACGCCGATATTCATTCATAATACCATATTAATATAGGGGGAATCATTTAACATTAGTATGGAATCAATTTTAATAAAAGAATGGAATATATAAATAAAATATACAATGAACCAAGAGAAAACTCAAGAATTACAATTCGTTAAAGCCACCAATACAAATAAATAAAATCCAGAGATAAAGAAGAAAATAATTGGTACCAATAAGAAAAGTATGTTTCAATTTGCCTATAATAATGAAGAATTTGTTTAATAAATGTCAATCTTATCACCAAGCAATATTAATACCATAATATCATACACTTCAACTGTTTAAGACATCAGCAAGCAATAACAACAAGGTATCTAAACAAATCGAAATCAAAATAATTTGAAGGAAGAAACAATAATAAATAAAAGTGTGAACCTATTTCAAAACCAAAAGCCCTACAACAGACATTACTATGACAGATTAATATACTATATAGACAATACCCAGTTAGATTTGGAGTAGTCCATAAACAAATAAATGATGATAATAAATTTAATGAATAATGAGTGAATCAATTAGAAAGTCATATAAAGTACAATACAAATTTAGAAGTAAATCTAAAATGTAATTAAGATGTGCTACAAATGTAATATAGACAAGTAAATAATTGGTAAGAGTATGCGAGATACAGTGGGATTCAATTAAGAATAACTGTGAGTGGGTAGTAATTATAAACAATTATTTAATGAAATGAATTACTAATCCATAGTAGCAGATGATACTGACATTAACATTTAGTTTTTTCTTTATTAGTGTTTGAGTTATTAAAGTTTAATAGATATTGATCACACAGACAATGGTTTAAAAGTGTGCATTCAGTTAAGCCCTGAAGGGAATTATAGTAATTAGAATATAATTGTTAATTAACAGTTTGTTTATATTTAAAGAAATTAATTAATATAAAACAAGTGTAAGCAGGATCGATTATGAGTCTTCCAATATAAAAATGTAATCAGTCAACATAGGCCTAGATGATTATGTTCAGTAAATAATAAATTATTAAAAAATATTTGTCAAATTACAAAAAACTATAATATTTGATATTAAAATTGTTCATAGTTTTGTCAGATAACATAATATGTAAATTGTATTAAGTATTATGATGTAATAACTAAAAAGCAACTTGTATGTAGAAGGTAAAATAATGTATTGTATAAAAATAATATCCTATGACAACTAAATCTCAATTTGAACAGATATGACCAGAGTATTTATGTGTATCCAGGAAACCAAAAGAGAGAAAAAGAATGTTGATTATTATTAGAAAATAATAAGCCAAGAAGGAGAGTTGAGTGTAAATTGTGAAAACAAGCTAATTATTTATACAAAACATATGAATATTATTAAAAAATAATATAATAGAAAGTAAAAAAACCTTATATCAAACTATAACAGAATATAAAATTGGAGCAGATAAAGAAATATCATAAACAAATCACCTTTAAAACATTACTGATCCAACAACCAGAAGGAACAACTACACTTGGATCAACTTAATAACAGGACACTGGACTTCAATCCTAATATTCCACCATAAGGCTTCGGACAACGAAAAGGAGAAAATAAACATTTATTGAACACCAAAAGAAGTTGATTCCGTCATCTGGACAACATAAACAAACTGATATTGGAAATTTCCATCACGGATACCAGAAAGCTGTGTGAACTGAACTGAACTGATACATTGTGTAACGTATATATATTATTATAATTAATACTCAATTTATATTATTCATTATTATTATTTTTCTTTATAATTACTGAACCTTTATATCAGCCAAAAGAACCTAAAAATAATATAAACAAAGAGAAGAGAATTGACCCTGAGATTTATAAATTATATTAATAGTTACACTGAATAGACTATAGAAATTTTTTTGAATAAAAATACAATATTATTATTATTACCAGATACTATTCCATGTGTTTTTATTTATATAGAATTAACAAGGTTTACTAATGGATGTACACAAAGATAGGGATAAATTAATTTAAGACCCGTCTTGTGGTAATTTGACACATCCAAGGTGAGGCATAAAGAACCTGTAAGTCCGGAAGGGTAATAGATTAGCGCTCACAACAGATATTGATAAGGGACAAAATCACGTGTAGTCACAGTATTTACCAAAAAACAAAGCATGCCTGCTTGCCTTCAGCCTTTAACAGTGAAAATATGAAAGTGTCTGGAGGAAACATGAAAGTGTCTGTACACAGAAAATGACAAAGAGATTTAACCCAATTTTTCAAAATAGAAAATTCTTGTTGTCTGCAATTATGTAAATGGTTTGATGACTTCTTTGAGAATAGAGCACAATTCACAAGACTAGAGATTTTTCATAGATTCATCTAAATTTAATTTGAAAACAATTGTGTTTTCACTGCCGTCTGTTACTGTAGCATTCCTGTACATATGAAGGAGAGCTATGCAAACATTAAATGGCTTCTTGAAAAAATTAAATATGAAGACCATCAACAGCAAATATTTGAATATCTGGAGTTACTGCTATCTTATTTGAAATGCAGTTACGGTAACCAAATATTACAGTTTCTTCTGTACATAGGATAGTTGTGGTAGGTCTTCACACTTCACTGGAAAAAACAGCCTGAATGGACATTATTAGAGTCTATAAATAAGAATATCTGTACTCTCCCTTAGCTGCCCATGAAAGAATCATACTGCTACCTTTACATATTAAACTTGTGCTGATGAAAAATTTGGTGAAGGCAATGAATCAGGAAGGAGAAGCTTCTAAATACGTGGAAAATTCCCATAGCTGAGTGATGCTAAGATTAAGGAGGGAATCTCTATTGGCCTGCAGATTCCTGAACCATTTTAGGATGTAACCTTTAATAGAGTTATTGAAGGGAATGAGAAAGCAGTTTTGAATGCCTTAGATCTGTTGTTTACAACTTCTTGGGTAATAGAAAAGGTGAAAACAACAATGTAGCTGTTAGTGAGCATTAAGTTGCAAATATGTCATTTAAATGAACTTTCTTGATTAATATCTTGACTTCTTTCCAAAACATTGTGGTGTAGTGAGCAATGAACATAGAGGACATTTCCACCAAGACATATCAATTACGGAAAGAAGATATCAGGGTTGTTGGAATGTGACAAGAGATGCCCCTGAAGTATTGTTATTGATGTGGTACTATTTATTTCATCAGTATAACAATATGAAAAAGAACAGAAATGCTTGAACTAGTAGGTAAGAGTGCTATGTATGTGAAATCTAACAGTAGGAGTAAAATTGTATTTATACGTAAGTTTCTTTTTTTTTATATCGAGAGCTAATAAAACTATTTTGACACCATATTCTGCACTTCTTAGCACTATTTTGCTTAAAATTGGCTACTTGGTAAAGGAAAGAGACAACTTTTATTTTTTTTGTTCACCACTGACCATTGTAATATTGACAGGATTATCCACCTTGTTCTTATCAATTTTTGTTGCCATTCTGAATGAGTTCTGAGATGTTTTTGGCATGTATCTCAAGTCTTACTCAATCTGTCATGTGACCCTCCACCATCAAGAATGTGTAGGATCTGGATAGGGAAAACATTAAAACACGTACGCATATGTTGTGTGTGTGTGTGTGTGTGTGTGTGTGTGTGTGTGTGTGTGTGTGTGTGTGTGTGTGTGTGTGTGTGTGTGTGTGTGTGTGTGTGAAAGGCAGTGTACAGATTTGATTAGCCTTTCAACTGAGACTGTAACAAGTAAATGATATTTTTGACATATTAATCTGTCTCTACTAATTTTCATGTTAGATGAAAATGTTAATTTAATTAATTGTTCTTTGAAATAAACACAGGGTTCATCATGTCCAAACTTGAGAACCTTCAGTGCTAATAATAGCACTGTTAACTAAAACATTTACTGTATAGAAGTGTATAACTGACAGCTCAGTAATGTATGTTCCCTCAGGATACTCTATATGTTAGAAGTTTGGGAGAGGAAAGTTTCATGTAAGAGAAAGCGCAGCCAATAGAATAAGCAGTATCCCATTTAGCTGGGCTGATTTGTATTGATCCTTGTCCAGTTGACACTAGGCAGAACATATCTATAGCCTGCAACCCTGGCAAAAAAGCAGTATGACAAACATGAACAAAGACAATCAAACAAAATACGAGGTATGTAAATTAAGTAATGAGACCAATCATGTAGCAGTCAATATGGCAACACTGTAAGGTTTCCATTAACACAGATGGTTAGATAAACATCTGATTGATATTGACCACTAATATTTATTGTCTACTGTTGCCATGTGAAACGTAAAGAAGCTGAGTAATATCAATTATGAGTAACGTTGTGCAATTGTGCAATCAAGTTTTGTGTTAAACTTAGGCACAATGAGACTGAACTTATAAAGCACAATGAGATGTACTGAGACTTTTACAAAATTGCCAAAGGCATATGGAGATGAGGCTTTGTCAAGAGCACAGGTTTTCAGATGGTTTAAAGTATTTTCAGATGGTCAGGAATCAATTAAGGATGATGCTCTGGAAGACCGTCAAGAACTGACAATGTTGATCAAATCAGGGACTTGGTGTGGTCTGACCATCGATTAACCGTCAGAATCATTGTAGAATAATTAAATTTAAACCACACTACAGTTTATCAAATTTTGACAAACAAATTGGCAATGAGAAAAGTTTGTGTGAAATTGGTCCCAAAAAACCTCACTCTTGAACAGAAAGGCAACAGGATGGCAGTGTACCGTGATCTTCTAGAAAAATTGAAAATGATCCTGATTTTCTAATAAAAATGTTATTACTGGTGACGAATCATGGATCTTTGAGTACGATCCGGAAACAAAACACCAGAGCGAGGAGTGGTATACACTAAACTCACCACATCCCCAAAAAGCAAAAATGAGCAAATCCAGAATCAAAACCATCTTCATTTGTTTCTTTGATAGTAATGGCATTATCCATAAGGAGTTTTTGTCAACAGGACAAACTGTAAATCAACATGTTTACCAAGAATTTCTTAAAAGCCTGCGGAAAAGAGCTGGCCATGTGAGACGCAGCCATGGTGAACATCTGGATGCTGCATCATGACAATGCACCTTGTCACACAGCACTATCGGTTAATGAGTTTTTAGCAAAGAAAAATATTCCTGTTGTTCCTCAGCCCTCTTATTCACCTGACTTGAGTCCCTGTGACTACTTTCTCTTCCCAAGATTGAAAAAAACATCTCAAAGGACACTATTTTGAGGACAATAGACTACGTTTAAAAAAATGTAACCAATCAGTTGAAGGAGATTACAGTTTCTGAATTCCAGCCCTGCTATGAAGAGTGAAAACCCCATCTAAAGCATTGTGTGGCTTCCCAAGGGAACTATTTTTAAAGGTGATAGAGTCTAGATATAGTTTGATTGTAAATAAAAGGTTTTTACTGAATTAGTCTCATTACTTAATTTACAGACCTCATATATTTCTGTTTTGTTTGATTTTAACCCACACAGACACATTTTACTAAGGATGAGATGCTACAGACTGATAAATATATGACTTCACAAAAGAATGAAATCATTACTCTTTGTATCATCAGTCCTCCTTGCAATTTAAAAATTTTTACTATCAAGACCCACTGTTGTGATCTTTAATAAACATTTCCTAGAATAGCACATCCTAAAATAGGAATAGTGCTTCAATTCAGTATTTTATGATTATTTTGAATTTATAATCTCGATTTCAAGTTAACTAGTATAGGCAAGTGGTTTCTTCACATGAACAATGTATTTCCCTATCTCGCCCATAATCTCATGTGACTATTGGACAAGATATAGTACCACTTACTTATCAGCATGTATTTATTAGTATAATTCAAATCTTATACATGTTAAGCTGGATACATCTGGATAAATGTTACTGTATAGTTTATGCTGCAAATACAGCAAATTAATAACTGAAAATAATAACAGTCATAATTTTGTCAGTTTTCTATCCACAATTTAAAAAAAAAAAAACTTGTAAGAAAAAATGTGTTCTTTCCAAATAAACTTAAGCAAACAAGCTTTAAAGCTGCAAATTGAGAATGTAAATATGAAAGTATGAAATGCTAATGTATTTATTGGAGGGATGGAATAAATAAGAGGGGATTAAAATGTACTTAGCCTGGAGAAAATTTTACATTGAACCGCCTCATGTTTAAGTACCTGCTGAGTGGCTGACTGCTCAAAACAAAAAAAGAGCAGTTGATATTCAATGAGTATTTTGAGTATTTGACTGAATAACATTAATATAACTTAAATAACTTAACAAAAACAATAATAGTAATAATAGTTACAATTACAACAACATACTATTAAACAACCATAGCACTATAATGACTCCAAATATGAGGGTTATTCAGAAAGTAAGTTTCATTTTTAAATATCGCCTCGGTATTGATGCTATCACACTGTTGCGGATGCATGGCCAGTTTGTTGATTCGTTGGCAAGCCAATAAAGCCATTTGTAAACCACTGTGCACTGAGTAAACTTCGTTGGACATGTTTATAATGTTGAAGAAATTCAAGACGCCCACCGCATGTGAAAGTGATTCAGTTCTCGAATGGAAAAGGCATTAAAACAATTGAAATTCGCTGTCATATTTTTGATATTTATGGCGAAGAAGCAGTGAGTGATTCAATGGTACTTAGATGGATGTGATGTTTTTGCTTAGTCCGATCCAGAATAAGTGATGTACGATGCCTACGTGTGATATTGTGATGAATCATGGCACTGCACACACTGTCACTGCTAATGCAACATCTCCTCACAAAGTTTGGCTGGCAACAATTTGATCATCCGCCTTACAACCAAAACCTCATACCAAGCAAATATCACCTTTCAAGCATAAGAAATCCTTTCTTGGTGGTCAACAGTGTCAAACAAGCTGTTAACACATGGTTCAAATCATAGGTGGGAAATTTGTATGACAAAGGTATACAACGCCTGGTGCCTCGCTATGAAAAGTGTTTCAAAAATGACGAAAACTATATAGAAAAGTAGTTTAAGGTGTGTACTTCAAATAGCAATAAAAATGTTTTGTAAATATATTTTTAGTTTCCTTTAATACCTTATCAGAACTTACTTTCTGAATAGCCCTCGTACTTACTGTCAAATTATTATAACGATTCTTTCTGTCAAATTATACTTACACGAGGATTCTGAGTCTCAAAGTTTTGTGCTTGGTAAGGTACATAAGTCCGCTGTAATAGAAAAATATGCATTAGCCTGTGAATGAGTTCACACACACACACACACACACACACACACATAGACACACACTTCATACATTCTCACTATATATTTTTACTTTCTTAGAGTTTAAAGACTAATTACTCCTGTATTTTCACTTGTATGATATTGTACCACAAATGTTCTACAGATGATGAGACACTTGTTGTTTCAGATAATATTTTTGGAACATGTGGTGAGCTCGACAGTTGAGTACTGAATGCATGAACCAGTATGACAGGTAAAACAACCTGTGTAATTATATTAAGGAAATGCTGCTTAACACGTTCTTTGCCATGTCAGTCATAATGACCAAAATTGGGTCAATACAGCCCTGCCACATTGGTTATTATGACCAGATATCGACATTACATTGAATGCAACAAAAAACCAAACGGACAGAATTGAATGCAGGACAGAATTACCAAAAAACACTGGAAGAGAATATGTTAATCGAATCATTAAGTAAATGGATCAGCAATTTAATTGAATTAAATTCTCAGAACCTAGAATACAGTACTGAGTTCTATTGTCTCTGCAACACTGAATCAGGCACTCAAGTGAATCAATTTGAGAATCCCAACCTGATTCTCATAAGCAGCATTAACTGTACTCTCTACCGATTGTATATACTCACTGTTGTAATGCCAATGTTTTTGAGGTTAATGGGTTATTAACATATTGTATGGCTTTTGACAACTTCTGAGAAAGACAATAGAAAATGAAAAGGAAAAAGTGAAAATTATCTAAATTAGAAGCTAAATGATTTTGTAGTTTTGGCAAAGCATAATTATCTTTAAATTTATAAAAATTGTTGGGCATCTGAATCATTTAAGAATCATTGAAATATAACTTGGATATCTTTAGATAAAATGAAAACCTACTCACATGCTGCCAAGCCATATGTGATAATTTTTTGTTTTTAAAAGAATGTGGTAGTTCTTCAGATGAGTTAACCTGTAAACGAAAATAAAAACTAAGTCATTAAAGTCAAAGTGATGCAATTTAATAAATGCAAAGTGTAAGGCATTGAAGCAATTGCACATACCTTAGCATCAAATGGATGGTCTTGTTCTTTCTTTTGATCGTGTACCTGGTAAAAACAAATTATATTTGTTAAAAATTATGACATCATCATTGCTTGACCTAAAAATAACTGAAATGATTTCTTGTTAGACACATTATGATACAATGAAAATGCACTGAATTTAAAGAGCAGAATTGGATTTTCACATGATTTATATGACTGTTCCAGCCAATTGTGTTTTGCAACAAAGTGTTACTTACATGGTGCTGCTTAGATCTGAAGTAACTTTTACGTCGAGGTAGTAAAGTAAACTGCAACAACAGACAATTACGTGTTACTGTCAGCAGACACAAAGGTTATCTACAGTATTTTAGTATGTTGCAAACAAATTAAATTTATATTATTTTTAGTTTTTAAGTCTCCTATTTTGTTTTGGTTTCCAGGTGTAGCATATGCAACTGTAACAAGCAGCTTAACAAACATTGGACCACAGCCTAACACACAGACATCAAAACAAATCATTATATGTGACTACTTTTCCATGTGTTCACGTCCTTTCTATTGATCTGTTTATTGAAAGAAAATCTGCCTAACCACAAAAATGTTTTTGTATTCATTTTGACTTTACACATGCACAAGGATTATTCTGTCATGTAATTCCACATCTTAGGAGGTGATTTTCTGTAATGGCTCTATTTTCTCTCTATTTGTTTTTATGTTGCTATACTCAGAACGTATGTGATTTTATGGTCATGACTACACTGATCTCCAACTTGTACTCTCTGCATCTGACCATTCAGGCAACTGGAAAACCAGTCCCTGGCGATGCCTCTAATACTGACTGATTGATGTTTTCATAATAAAAATTGACTGTCCACAAGCTCAAAAAAATTTTAGAAGTTTTATTTGGAACTGAAACTGTTAAATAAAACAAACTATGGTCTGTTATAGATTGTGTATGGTATAAACAAACTATAACGCAATAAAGATCAGCCACGTTAATTTTCTAATGTTCGTAATTTTTAATGTGATGTTTATATCAAACTGTTTCATAACCTAATATCTGTGTTAATTTGTGTTACATTTATTTAGTAAAAGTTATTCTGGGCTGACCCCTGGAAGCAATAATTGAATGGCCACTACATGATGAATAAATGAGATCATATTTCATTTAAATCGATGTACACAGTATCTTGATTCTCCTTCTTGAATTTATAATTCGATATGGTACATTTCCTTCATTTTTCTTGAAACCTTCACCTGTGGATTAACTGATGGGTACCTATATTCTGAACTTATTAACTGGTCTCATAACAGTCGCAATACCCACTGAAATTCACTACTGGATCCACTGGACCCGAGAACATCCCCTAGTATTTCTCTCACCAAACCACCAACCTTTCTGATAATACCATAAGCACAAAACTACTGTATTTAATTTAGTGCCCCAACGATTAGTAATTCTTTGTGATCAGGTGTTTCCAAACCTTTTTTCTTAAGCGCAATCTTTTTTAAAAGTCTGTCACTTCAACATGGCTTACCCAGAACCTCCATCAAATACTCTCCATTCCCCTCTAACATCATGCTCTAATGCCTGAAATTGTTCCTTGTGATTTCAGTAATCTACAATTCAGATCTACACTGCAAAGAAAATACTTCATGAGGTTTACCTTGTTTTGAGTTGTGGGCTGGTTTGAAATTAATTTGCCTGTAATATACCTGACTTAATTACTTTGCTTGATCTTTTGTCTACTGCCTAGGTATTTAATTTATTTAACTCTACTCTAGATCTTTACCTCAACTTCCTATGTCTGAGTTGAATATTTCCTTCCTTTTTCCTCACGTTACAACCCAGTGTGGGTTTTAGCCTGCTCAAAAACTTTCTTCAATTTCACCCTCTCAATACATGTCAGTCTCCATCGCCTCACATTCATACAACTCAAATCATCCTCCACATCATCCAACCATCTCTTTCTGGGTCTGCCTCTAACTCTGCTTCCTACCGGTCTCCAATCTGCAATTCTCTTAGCCATTCTTCTGTCATCCATGCTCCTTACATGGCCCAGCCACTCAATCCTCCTACTCTTAATAAACTGTAATATGTTGGTAACCTGAATCAGTTGGTGCAGTTCATGGTTCATTTGAATCCTCCAATAGCCATCTTCAGTTTGTAGAGGTCTAAGGATTTTTCACAAGACTTTTTGTTAAAATATTCTTAGATGTTACTTGTCTGTGCTGGTTAATGTCCAGGAGTTGAATATTGAGCTATAATTCCATCTCTTCTGACAAAGAAAGAGACTGTTACATATTGACTGATTATTCAGCAAACTGTACTCATTTTCAGTCAAAACAGGTCCTCTGCAAAACCCTATTTTTATTCCCTAAATCCTCTTCAACATATCAGCTGAACACACATACTGAAATTGGCAGTGGCAAGGCACAACATTTTGCCTGCTTCTCTTCTCTGAGCCTCCACTTCAGACCCTCCTTATACCTTATTTCCATGTCTTTCATGTCTTATTTATAGAAAATTTACAGTTCATGTATCCAACGCTGGAGTTAAATTGGATATCTTTAAGAATTTAAAGATTCTAAGTGACACTGTAAAAGCTCTTCACTAACTGAGTCTACTTCATGTCTTCATCAAGAACCCTAATAAAATATCGTACGTTTCACTTTTTCACTCACTTGTATTAAAAGCTTAGAAGGAATCCCTCAGGAATTCCTATTTTGTACTGTACAAGGTTGTTTTCCTCCTTTTCTTCTTTAGTTTCAAGATCTTCAGGGCAGAACTCAAAACGATAGATATTCTCTACATACGAGGGGGACCCAAAAGTAACGAGAATTTTTCTCTGGCAGTTGGTAGAACGCTAGTTCCGACTTCTCCCGCTAGGTGCCTTCACTAGACACCATTTTGTATCAGTTGCCCTAGCGGCATTGTTGTGGAAACATTAGCGCGGTCAGTGTGACTATTTTTTGTAAACGCTGTTTCACGTTTTCGGCGATTTGTCAATGGCAGACATTAAATACCAAATAATATAGAATATAGAACTTTCACTTGTGAAACTTACTTGTTTATCTTTCCTAACGCGTTTCGGCATGGTGTTCGCCTTCGTCAGCAGTTTGAGACAGACTGGCCAGTAACTTGTAACGGTTTTTATTTTTTTTATTTGGAAGGTTTAGTGGGGGTGGTGTGTGGAGGAAGGGGATTGGCGCTGGGATCCAAATTATTGTTAGTTTTATGTATAATTGTGTCAAACAGTGTGTGTGATTTATAGTTTAATTGGTCGTTAAGTATGTTGTTTGGTTGTGTTTTGTAGTGTTGTATATTTCATATTGTTCTGCTGTGTTAAGTTTTCGACTTTTGGGTATGTAGTGTAATATCTCAAGATTAGTATCTATGTTGGTGTAGCTGTGGTTTTTTGTGTGTATGTGTGTGGCAAACGCAGAATGTATATTGTTGTTGGATAAAGCTTTTAGGTGTTCAGAGTAACGAGATGAAAAAGATCTTCCCGTCTGGCCTATATAGGAACTATTGCAATCATTACAATTTAATTTGTAAACACCTGTTTTGTTGTATTTGTCTATGTCCGTGTTTGTATCATTGATGTGTTTTTTGATGGTATTGTTTGTTCTGTATGTTATTTTGTACTTGTGTTTCCTGAATGTGTTGGCGATTTTGTGTGTGTTGGAGTTATGGTATGTGAGTGTGATGTATTTAGTTTGTTGTGTGTTGTTGGTATTTAGTGTTTTGTTGTTTTTGTTTATGATGTGTTTGTGTAGTTTGTTTATTAAGTTAGGGTTGTATCCATTTTTTATTGCTATATATTTGATTGTGTTGAGTTCATCATTATAGTCCTGTTTATTTAATGGTATTTTAGTTAGTCTATGGAGCATATGGTTGAAGGCCGCATATTTATGTTGTGTTGGATAGTTTGATGTGTTGTGTATAACCATGTCAGTTGTGGTTGGTTTTCTGTATATTTTATACGTGTGTGTATTGTTTGTTTTGTAAATTGTTAGGTCCAGAAAATTTATACTTTTGTTTTGTTCTATTTCTAGTGTAAATTTTAGTTTGTGGTGTATTGTGTTTATGTATTTATGGAAGTTTTCGATCTGCCTTGTATTGCCATTGAATAAAAGTAATATATCATCCACATACCTGTGCCAATAAATGATTTTGTTGGTGTATTTGTTGTTGTTTATTATGTGGTTCTGTTCTATGTTGTGTATGAATATTTCTGCCAGTATTCCTGATATGGGGGATCCCATCAGGAGACCATCTGTTTGTGTGTATATCTTGTTGTTATATGATAAGTAATTTTGTTCTGTAATTATTTTGGTGAGTGTGATGATCTCATGTATGTGTGTTTCATGCGTGCTGTTTTGTCTGAGTAAATGTTCTAGTGTTTGTATGGTTTCTTTAATGGGTACATTGGTGTATAAATTAGTTATATCAAAAGATGCTAATGTTGAATTGTGTGGGATGTGGATGTGTTGGGTTTTCTTGACTAGTTCTATGTTGTTTTTTGACAGAAGTATTGTTACTGAGATTAATGTTTTTTCTGATTATTTTGTCTAGGTGTTTTGCGATTTTGTGGGAGGGAGCTTGTGTGTTGTTTATTAATGGTCTGATGGGAATGTTAGGTTTGTGTATTTTCGGTAAAGCATTTAGTTTTGGGGGGTTAGGTTTGATTTGTTTAAGGCGTTTTGTGCTTTCTGGTTGGATTATGTGTTTTTTTTATAAATTTGTTAATTTGTTTTTGAAATTTTAGTGTGGGGTCTTTATTTATTTTCGTTATATTATTTTCGTTGAAGAATTTCTCAACTTTAGTGTTTAGTTCGTGTTTGTCCATTATGACATTTATGTTCCCTTTATCAGCTTTTAATATTGTTATGTTCTGTTCAAGTAACTTTTGTTTTACATTATTAAGCATTTTTATTTTGTTGTTGTGTCTTTTTGGTTGTATATGTGTGCGTTGTATTTTCCTCTTTATGTCGTGTCGTATGGAGTCTTGATCGTTAATGTGCGTGTTTTGTACAGCTGTTTCTGTGTCTATGATTATGTTGTGTATATGTCTATTATGGTTGTTGTTATTGGTTGTGTTGTTTTTCAAATTATGTTTTAGTCCTTTGTTTAATAAATGCATTAAGGATTTATGCCAAGGCGAACACCACGCCGAAACGCGTTCGGAAAGATAAAGAAGTAAGTTTCACAAGTGAAAGTTCTATATTCTATATTATTTAGTACTGTGAAAAAAGAAAAAAGAAGATGAACAATCAAAACAACTATTAAATACCAACGGGCTAACATCAGGTTCTGTTTCCTGTTAGGGAAATCAGCAGCAGAAACTGTCGCAATGCTTCGGATGGCTTATGGGGAGGAAGCTTTGAGCCAGGCAAGGATTTTGAGCCGACAAGAAAGCACACGCGGAATGAATTTTGCTGCAACACGTTTCATCTTCAGATCTTCAGTCAAAATTCATTGGCATGAACTCCAGGATATTCCAGTCATTTCCTCCAATTCATCGATTGTTCTACGACGATCAAACATGATCACAACACGGATTTTTTCAATGTTTTCGTCCGTTTTGGAAGTCGAGAGACTTTCCGGTCGTGGTTCATCTTCAATTGACATTTGACCACTTTTAAAACGAGAAAACCACTCATAAATCCTTGCCTGGCTCAAAGCTTCCTCCCCATAAGCCGTCCGAAGTATTGCGACAGTTTCTGCTGCTGATTTCCCTAACAGGAAACAGAACCTGATGTTAGCACGTTGGTATTTAATGTCTGCCATTGACAAATCACCGAAAACGTGAAACAGCGCTTACAAAAAATAGTCACACTGACCGTGCTAATGTTTCCACTACAATGCCACTAGGGCAACTGATACAAAATGGTGTCTAGTGAAGGCACCTAGCGGGAGAAGTCGGAACTAGCGTTCTACCAACTGCCAGAGAAAAATTCTCGTTACTTTTGGGCCCCTCCTCGTAGTTAGTGCCCAAAGAAAACAAAGGGGAATACTCAGGATACAAGTTTGTTCAACTGGTCATCTACTGAATAAATTAACACCTAACATTATAAGCAATAGTGCCAGTACATATATTATATTACATCCATAACATACATCAATTAGTTATTTTATATTAAATGATATTACTTACATGCTGCCAAACTGGATGCAATCGTATGTTCTTTTTAAAAGGACTAGAGTCTTCTTCTGATGATTTATTCTGTAAATAAATTTGAAATCAATATATTATCAAGTACATAGCAGACATTTAATAAATTTTCTTAAGTAGAACTCTGAGGTTATGAAATTGCTATGATTTGTGAAGGGATGTACATGAGAGGACAGATGTGAAAGGAGGATACACACAAAGAACTAAAGATTTCCTCAGTAAATTACAGCAATTAGAAATATTAAAATATGGTACACTATGACATCATATAAGAAGGCCGATAAATGACTTGAACGCTCAAGCAAGCACTCTTTTGCATATAAATAATTAAATAAATTGTAAGGGTGAAAGGTTTAGCAAGGATCAGTCAATAAGTAACACATTCACTCAATTAATTGATCTTGATCTATTGAATATTTTCTCTTGTATCCGTACACAGGTCCTGATGAAAACAATAAAAATTATCAAAACATTGACACTAATAATTCAAAATTTATGTTATACTTATTGACTGATCCTTGCTAAACCTTCCATCGTTAAAATTTATTGATAGACGGTAACTACTAAATTAAGGATTCATTAAATATTGTAGCATCACAAGATGATACAAAACAAAAAACTCAATTGAATTATCAAAATATTTAGGGAACTTAATCAACTAACCAAATATAATAGGTAAATGAATGAGGAATGCAATAGAGGATGAGTGATCTAATGAGAACAATCAAAAAATAATTATATAAAGGAATAATTATAATAACTAATTCAATAAACCATGAATAAATAAAGAATAATTGTTATAGATGCATGAATAGATTAAAAGCATAAATTAGCCTTGTAAACAAACATAATAAATACCTTGACAAAACAGACATCTAAAAGGACTAGACTAGACTAAATCTGTGACATAATAAATTACCCAGTAGATTAGGGGAGTGAGTGTAGGGTATATATCTTATTGTAATATTGAAAAAAGTAATGTTTGAGTATATAAGCAAAAAATTGTAACGGGGCAAAAGAGGGGTAAAACCAATTTTAAAATGTGATTTGAATATTCTCAATTTTATGTCGCCCAAGTGTAGCATCGAGACGGGTGTGAATTGGCATTGGAAATTGCAGTTTGCAACGAGGGGGCGCACGCGCTTTCAACTGCGCACACAGTCGGCGAAGTTTCTCACGCTAACGGCACGAACTGGTACATTCTTTCTGGCCCGGGGCATGGAAAACAAACACAGTAGGCAATTAACATCTCAACGCAATGGACGCGAGCAGTGTGTGCGTTCGCCGGCTGGACACAGTTTTAGTCTAACCAGTATAGCAAAATGTAAATAGAAACAATATCTGTTATTACGTAGCAGCGGCTGCGAGCGGTTCTCAGTAAAAGGACTGCGGGCCAAAATTTATTAAAACTTCCAAAATATGGACTAGAGAGTGATACTAATAAAGGTAGAAGCAGTGCTAATTCAATGAAGTAATAATTTTAAATGCAGACTTTTTTGGACCGAATACAGTGAAAGTTTAAAGTGAGAACGTAACTAAGTTTTAATTACAAAAACTTTTTTGGACGAAACAGTAAACCATCTAAACGACAGAACCACAACAATTGACGTCTGGATCCACATTAAGGAAGTAGCCACACGTAAATCCCTTTTAATTGATTATAACATTTTTTTTATTAAATGAGCTCTTTAACATAAATGGGGTGTAACGGAATGGGTGTGTGAGTGAGAAGATGCTGGGTTGTCTTACTATAATTTAATTAATCTTTTACGGTAAGGTTTGAAATTAGCTATTAGAATGTTTACCATGTTAAAGTAGCCTAAATGTTGGTTTTGTATTTTTCAAAGAAAAAGTAATTAATATAAACAGTATTAGTTTTGAGAAGAAAATTCATAATAAGTAAATTTAAAAGGAAATGAAAATAAATGTTGAAATCGAATAATAAACAGATCTGATTAACGTAGTAAAACAGCGTGTTTATTGTGTAACGAACCCAGTAACCTCTCTTACAGACTGCGAGTTCGTGTAAAAGGATCCTGGACCCTGAACAGGTAAGAATTATGAGAATTGAGAATAATGTTAAAAATACATTTATATTTCTTTTATAAACTGTTAATTAAGATGAAACATCTCAATAGCGCCCGAACAGGGACTGCTTGTATGAAGTATATTTCGTATAGGCTATGTCTACTCGCAGATGTAAGAGACGTTAGTGGGAGTTGCATATGAATTAAAATTAACTACAGAGAAAGAAGAGTATGTTATAATATGATTGATAGATGTATTATGAACAAGTAAAAAACTAAATAATATGAAAAATGGATACTAATAAAAGTAATGATGAAAACGTCAGCTTAACTGACATTGAAACAGAGAGCTCAGTAAATGTTGAAGTAAGCGAGACCGAATCAATGAATATGAACGAAATAAATGCTGAATCAACACCTACAGTCAGTAGGGTACAAAAGTTGTCATTAGATGACATATTTAATTTTATGAAAGCTCAAGATGTGAAAAATGAGAGTAAACTTACTGAAATTAATAGTAATTTTAATGTTAAATTCCATGAGTTGAAAAGCGAAATACATGAACAAAAATTAAAATGTGAAGGGAATTTCAATGAATTAAAAAAGCAAAATAATGAATTAAAAAACGATATTAATGAAATTAATAAGCGTTGTGAAAGAACCAATGAGATATTTGCCAGTAAATTTAACGAATTAGAACAGAGTATTGAGAAAATGGGAGAGTGGCGAACAGGTAGAGGTAAGTGCAAAATAAATGAAAATAATGCAGATATAGGTATTAACAGTAGTGGTGATAGTTTAGATACAAAACAGGTGGCGGTAGACAAGGTGAGTAATAACGATAATTATAATGATGAGTTAACGAGTGATAACAGTGGTATAATTAAAAACGTGGTGTTAGAGAGTAAGGTTGTGAGCTGAGAAAGTGTTGATGAAATGGGGAGTGTGTGTGAAGAGAGGTTAGGTGGGCAAAGGGCAAATTTTCCCCAAGTATATAGTGAAACAGGGTTTTCACCGTGGTGTTACAAGGACAAGGTTTCCTCCGGTTGTTGTGTGGAAGACGAGGTGTCTTCGTATTGTCCCTTAATTTTTTGTGGTGTTCTTGGAAGTGCCAAGACGTATAATAAGTTTGTTGTGCCTTTTGCATGGTATAAAATAGGTCAGTGGGGTTGTGAGAGGTATTGTGATGAGAGAGAGAGAAAGAGAGAGATAGAGATTTTTGAGATTAATAGAGGTTATGAAATGTTAGTGCAGAGTTTAGATATTGAGAGAGGAGAGAAAATTGACTTACCTTGTGAAATAGAGATAGATGATTATTTAGATGATACCGTTGTAGATGAAAACTTACCTGATGTTGTGATGGATATAGTGGAGGAATATGCTGATAGAATGTAGCTTATGTTAAACAATAATACTGATGGAGACTGGAATAAAATTACCAATGTAGACGGGATTTATGAAATAATGGGAGACAAATATGTAGTTAATTACTGTATCGATATAATTAACGAAAGTAGTCATTACAATAATAATCATAATGTAATGTATGTAGATAAGAATGATTTATGTTATAAATACAACAGACTATTACACGATGACGGGGTTAAATAAATAATAAGTGAATGGACATTTTAAATATTTTAGTTTATGGTAATGACCTGGCTAAATTAGGAAATGAGGTGTGATAAACAGAAAAATTAATGACGAAGAATTGTAAATAAATTTATAGAGAAATTAATTGTGTTTGTGTTGTAAAAGGTATTTTATGTAAACAATGTGTGTATGTAGTAGAAATTGATGTAATCATAATAATAATATTTTGGCAGACTAAAGAAATAACAAGAATAATTATGAAGGTGATAATAAATGAATTGTAATTGTTTTGGATTAAGGCAATTAAAATAATTTGTGTTTTCAATAATTGATTGAATTAAATAATTTGAGGTGTATTAATTGATTAATTTAAAATGTTGTATAAAGAAATTTTGCTTTTATGAGGTTGGAATTTGATAATAAATAGTAAATGAATAAATATAAAATGTATTTAGTTGTGGAATCATATTCTTGTTATAATGTTTCAGAAGGTACATATGATTGTACATGATCTGGTGGTGATAAATGTTTATAATTTTGTGTCAATAACAGAAATCATGTGTTTTGAGTGATGTAATGTAAGTATGAATTTTATAATACAAGTAAACAAAGTAAAATGTTTACATGTGTTTAAAAGGTTTTAAATTAAATAATGAAATTAATTGGAGGTAGTTATAAACTTTTAATGTAATTTTCAATGGTTAACTTAATGTAAAATGTTGTAAAATGTTTGGGTGATAATTATTTCAATAAGGCATTTAAGTTGGTCAAAGGTAAGTTTAAATGGGTGTCAGAGAAAATAAGAATTTTGGAATATAGGTAACACAGAAACAGGGCAGTAGTAGGGACACAGTGGAGAGAGTGATTATATGTAGAGAAATGGGTGTAATGTAATTGGGGAGTAAATAGATGGTGGTGAAATTTTGTAAAGAGGGTGGTGTGGTAAGGAGTCCTTAACGACAGGCGTTATGGCGGGAGGGAATAGCTTTAAATGGGGTTTGGCGGAGTTACCTGGGAAAGGGCCAGGAACTAATAAGGGAATGAGTAAAAGGGAGGGAACACACATCCTAGGTACAAAGAGGGTAACAGGTATTTTGTTATAAGAGTAGAATGAGTCATGGCGAGTTAGGGTTAGAGAAGTTAATGGAAGTAAATATTTTTGAGAGATTGGTGTCATACTGTATAAGTCCATAAATGGTTGTTAGAAGGATGAAGGGGGTAAGGTTATATTTAAATGCCAATTAAATAAATCAAATCATTGTGAATAACTGAGAGTCATCCAAACTAATTAATGATCAAAATGTTAAAAGAAAATGGAGAATCTAATGGTCCAATAAATGTTAAATAATTAAGAGTATAAATAAAAAGAGTTAATAGAAAGTTCGAGTTATAATGTTGATAATTTTTTATACAAATTATTTAAAGGTGAATTGTTTAGTTGAACGTAGCAATGTTAATGTTTATTATGTTTATTATGCAAGATTAAGGGGTAATTTTGGGGGGTTGTTTGGTGTCATTAGAAGAAAATAAATTGTGGAATGTAGAGACAGCAAATGTAGAAAGACATAAGTTTAGATATAGGTAGGCTATTGTAGTGGCGGCATTTGCCACTGCAGATAGCAGTAAGGGTTGATGAGTAACATCAAGGTACGTTGCCATCATCGGAGGCCGAAACTGGCATATATACACTGCACAAACACTTATATAATTTTATATTATATGTTAATTGCTACCGTGCAGTGTATTCTAAAGACGAAGTGAAAACATGCAAATGAGAGAAGATTTCCCCGCCTTTTCGGGCGATTACTGTCTTACCAGCACTAATCGTGGTTTTGGACGACAACCAGCTGTGGGCAGCAATTGTAAAACTGACCATGGTTGGTTGTCCTTGAAATTGGTGAAAAGTGAAATTAACGGGGGGCCACTTAGGGGAAATCCCCAGAACTATAGAACAGCGGCTATCACCTTGTTCGAGTAGGAACAGCAAAACAGGTGATAGACCCGCCATAAGGGTATAACTATGTAACATTTAGATATGATGATATCTGGCAATTTAAAAAATTTAACGCCGAAGCAAGGACAGGAGATGCCAAAATTCATCCAAAAAATTCCATTCTTGTGGAAGCAGCTGGACGCCACAGTTCAGTGGGGGGTCATAGTGTGTGTGGCAAGGAGGTTTACTCAGGGGAGTAACGGACTAAAATTTGAAACTTAATGATGCTGACTAGCTGATAAGCTAATTAAATAATTTTATTTCGATTCAAGAGATGATTACAGCAGAGAAATTGTTCAGAAGTAATTGCTTTAAATGTGTTATGCTCTATATAAGGACTTTACTGATTTTGAAAAGATTATTTCAAGTAGAGAAGATGTTTATCATATTTTGTTTAGTATGTTTTATTATGTTACTATTTTTACTATGTTAGAGTGTAAGAATTATAAACATATGTTGTGTATTTTTCATGGTATAGATTTGTGTAGTGTATCTAGGGTAAGGTCATTCACCTGACCCAGAGAGATCAGCTGATGACTGATGTCAGAGACATGATAGGTTTTTAGTAATTGACTCATGGATTCTTTTGTCAGTTAATGTAATTGAATAATTTTGTTGTGTTTAAATGAAATTTAATTTCGATTCAAGAGATGATTACAGCAGAGAAATTGTTCAGAAGTAATTGCTTTAAATGTGTTATGCTCTATATAAGGACTTTACTGATTTTGAAAAGATTATTTCTAGTAGAGAAGATGTTTATCATATTTTGTTTAGTATGTTTTATTATGTCATTAAATCGAAATTTAATTGAAATTAAAGTTAAAAAAAAAATTTCTATTCTTGGCAGTAAAGAATTTTATGTTAAATTTTATGTTTCAATATAAGTAGAGAAGAGTTGATTCATGATGTGTATTTTAGGTTATCTTTGTAATCAAGTGTAGCTATTTTTGAATTTATGGTAGAAATAAGTTGTTTATTTTATTTGTTATGATTGTGAGCATCTAGTTAGTAAGAGTAGATATAACATAAAGGTATTTGAAGAATTTCAGAATAAAAAAAAAAATTATGATTAAATTCATTAATTAAAGTAAATAAAATGAACTATCTTAAAAGGGAATCTTTGATAAGGGATTTGGGTTTATTGCATTATCGAACAAAATTTACATAATTGAGTGATTTGAGACCGTTATGTCAAACCAATTAAATTGAGAAATGAAATTGAAAATAAAATAGAAATTATTTTTGGAATTTGATATCCAGAAGTAGAATGTAAGTGTGTATTTAATGTAAGAATGATTATATGTACGCACCCAGTACTTGCTAAAGGCAGGCAACCCAGTATGTATATAAGGGGAGACATATCGGTGGTGGATCTGGTATGGTATAAGGCCAGTTTTTGAATTTTTTGATGGAATGAGTTGAGGTTAGGTGTTACTATGGTGAGTATCTGTCCAATTTTATGGTGTTGGGATCTCGAACAAAGAAGTCCAGTAATCTCGTTCAGGTGCAGCCATGGTCGCCGAGCTAGGGGGTAGTTTACCCATGATGTGTTAAGAATTAAAGGGGGGTTGTTGGCACCATAACCTCACTGATTCTCTTAGGGTTTAGCAATGAGAGTTTTTCTGTTTCGGCAGAAAACCTCTCATTGGGGGTATATTGTAATGGGGCAAAAGAGAGGTAAAACCAATTTGAAAATGTGATTTGAACATTCTCAATTTTATGTCGCCCAAGTGTAGCGTTGAGATGGGTGTGAATTGGCATTGGAATGTGCAGTTTGCAATGAGGGGGCGCACGCACTTTCAACCGCGCACACAGTCGGCGAAGTTTCTCACGCTAACGGCACGAACTGGTACATTCTTTCTGGCCCGAGGCGTGGAAAACAAACACAGTCGGCAATTAACATCTCAATGCAATGGACGCGAGCAGTGTGTGCGTTCGCCGGCTGGACACAGTTTTAGTCTAACCAGTATAGCAAAATGTAAATAGAAACAATATCTCTTATTACGTAGCGGCGGCTGCGAGTGGTTCTCAGTAAAAGGCCTGCGGGCCAAAATTTATTAAAACTTCCAAAATATGGACTAGAGAGTGATACTAATAAAGGTAGAAGCAGTGCTAATTCAATGAAGTAATAATTTTAAACGCAGACTTTTTTGGACCGAATACAGTGAAAGTTTAAAGTGAGAACGTGACTAAGTTTTAATTACAAAAACTTTTTTGGACGAAACAGTAAACCATCTAAACGACAGAACCACAACAATTGACGTCTGGATCCACATTAAGGAAGTAGCCACACGTAAATCCCTTTTAATTGATTATAACATTTTTTTTATTAAATGAGCTCTTTAACATAAATGGGGTGTAACGGAATGGGTGTGTGAGTGAGAAGATGCTGGGTTGTCTTACTATAATTTAATTAATCTTTTACGGTAAGGTTTGAAATTAGCTATTAGAATGTTTACCATGTTAAAGTAGCCTAAATGTTGGTTTTGTATTTTTCAAAGAAAAAGTAATTAATATAAACAGTATTAGTTTTGAGAAGAAAATTCATAATAAGTAAATTTAAAAGGAAATGAAAATAAATGTTGAAATCGAATAATAAACAGATCAGATTAACGTAGTAAAACAGCGTGTTTATTGTGTAACGAACCCAGTAAACTCTCTTACAGACTGCGAGTTCGTGTAAAAGGATCCTGGACCCTGAACAGGTAAGAATTATGAGAATTGAGAATAATGTTAAAAATACATTTATATTTCTTTTATAAACTGTTAATTAAGATGAAACATCTCAAAATGTATTTAGGGTTAAGAAAAATCATTTATGTAACAAGCCTAACAGTCAAGCTAGGTCTCAGACCTAAGACTGCATTTGTAATTAGTATATATATAGAGTTATAGTAAAGACCAGATAATTATTATCATAATTATGTGTATTAAAAAGGAAAAGTAATAAATAGTGATAAGTAAACAGTGCAAATGACACAGTGTAAACCATAATAAAGTTATAAAGTATTGTGAGCTAAGTATAACCAGTAACTGGGAACATGGCAACATAACCTAAAGAAAATGTAAGACAAAAAACTATAAACCTAGATTCAGTATAATATATACTGTAAGTATAGATTCAGTTATATCTGATTCTAACTAATAGACACTTAGACAATTCAATTAGAGAGCATTATGTTATAAAAATGTTGCAAAAGTTTTATTTTTGTATAATGTACCATAGTTAGTAAGAAATAAATGTTAAACAAAACCTACATCTACTTGATAGATAAAAAGAGACAATATAGTGTATACAAATTGTAATAGCCAATGTCCAATATATAAAGAAATGGTATATGTTACTAGATTAAAGTATAAGTAATCTTAAATGTCGGTAATATACTAATAAGAACATAATTAACAAGATGTCTACTTGGACAAAAACCCTACATCTACTGTAGAAGGTAGACAGGGACATTACAAGGTACAAAGTATGTCTTAAATCATAATGTGTATAGTAAAAGATCATGTTGTTTATTAGGATTAAATACCAAATGTTACAATGTATTAGAAGGAACCAATTTTATTGTAAGAAACCAGAATAGCCCAATGTACACAAGACATTTTTAGACCTATTATATAAGCCAAGGGTTTTATAGAAAGTTAAGGTTCATAATTATGATTACTAGTATTAAAATGTTTGTTAATCGCATTAAAATCTTATATACAACAGAGAAAACAAAAAATGTGATAAAAAAAGATAACTTTTAACAAATAATGTATTAGCATAGGCCAAACATTAAAATTGTTCATTTTTAGAAATCCTGTATGGAAACATATCATATGAGATCTTAAAATGATCAGGAGAAAGAAAGCAATTCAATGGTAATAATATATTGACAATTGTAATTAGCATACGAAAATTATGTTAATTTTAAGAATTTTGTTAATTTTGATCTCAGAAAACAAAAGTGTATCAACCCAAAGACCGACGCTATCAACAACAATGCGAGAAATTTCAACCAATCGGAATTTTTATATTTTGCTGTATTAACCCAAAAACCCACGCCAAACTAGCAAAAAAGTGATGCTTAGCGAGGGAGTCTAGTGTGAGAATTCATCGAGTCGAAGAACGTCTCTTCTGCGACAGTCATAGCCGTGAATTTAACATCAGAGTCGAACCTCGGCTAGGTTAGGTGAAACGTAAACATACAGACTTAACCAAAAAGTGTAAAGAATGTCGTGAGAGTTCATACTAACCAAAAGCAGAGTTAAAGTAAATTAATAATTAACAGTGAATAATAAAATGTGTTTTAAAAGAAAAGGAAAGTATAGTCTACATACTTAAGGTTATAATCGACTTATAACAAATTACTATAATATAATTAGAACACTTTGTGTACACTTGAACTATTTATTCCACCACAACTAAACAAAAACACTACCAATATTATAATTTTTCACTTTAAAACCATTATTTCTTTGTTTTTTAATGTTAAAGCGGTATAACCGATAGAAATCGGTTAACCTCAAAAGTCGACATTGATCGACATATGAAATAATTGTTATTCTAGATCTAAGATATTGTTCTGTTTTATTGTAGTCACTCAGGTCACTCACTCTTATATTGTGAGGTTTTGTACTTTGTAAAAGACATTTTCGTTTATTATTATTGTAGTCAAAAGAACCCTAATTTATATTTAAATAACGTAAATAATCTGTACACTAGGCTTGAATTAGATCATATTGCCAACTTCTGAGCGAAGAATTTTAACCAGCCTGGACCCTTATTTAAAAAGAAAAGTTTGTCACTTTATTTTAAAAGATAAAGAAACAAATATAACAAAGAATAAAAGAACTTGAAGAGAACTAATTGAGTACGGAATTATTTTAAATACTTAACAATTTTTTTATCAGTTTTGGAATCTTAGTGTTTGTTTACATTCGAAGAAAAGTTGGTAGTACCTATTGCCCGGGTAACATGTGCGAGTTGAATTAAAGTAGGTAAGTGAGTTCAATCAGCCTCCAGGAAGGAATTAAAAGAAGTTAAATCATTTAAATCTATTAAACCATTAATTATATTAACTCATGAAAAATAACATCAAAACAGGAACGTTACAAATGCCACAACATGGGGCGTTTAACCAAAAAACAACAACAACATACTGAAAAAGAGATATTGCAAGCTCTTACTCTTATTATTTAATTCCAGTAAAAATAAAGAACGTTGCAATATATACAAGAAAATATTTCATGGAACTGAGGGAAAGAAGTTCGACCAGATGATTTTTGTTGATTGTTGCCTAATGTTTGAAGGAAGATGAGGTGGGAGATTATGAGGTTCTATTTTTAGAAAACATAAAAATATAAAAGGGAATGAAAGAAACTCTGACTCTCATTATGGAAAAGTATAGTAATTGAAGAATGGCTTAGAATTGCAGTGGACTTACTACTACTACTAGGTAGAAAAGAATTCAGCATAACATTATATGGTAAAGAACGGATACTATATCTACTGTAAAATGTATTGCAGTAGTGATGTAACCATATGTTGTATCTGAAAACGATGAGGGATAATAAGTGGATGAAAGTATCGTTGAATGAGACTGAAACAGGGTTCAAGAAGCAGAGGTAGACCTCCAAGCCAATTGATGGAGAACAACCTAAAGTAGATAGCACACGTAGATAGTGCACTGCCAGCATATTTTGTTTTTCTTCCCTTATGTTCAGTTCTCACATTGATATATTACTATTTGTGTAATTACAGCTCTCTAATCCCTTTACTTAAGCATTTACACAGCTGTCCCATTTCTGAATACTTCTACAACACATGTAAACTTCGTTTACCAGTCACTAATCTTGCGCAAACCTCTTCAACACCTGATGTTCTAATAACTGTAGTTCCCAAGTAGTCACATCTTTTTACCTCTTCAAAGTAATACTTTTTTACACTTAGCTGTTAAATATTTTGCTTTGGTTTGGTTTACTATCAATCCTCTTATTTGTACAAGGTATGCTAGTTAATTATTTTGTGAGAACAGCCAATTCTTCGTTTCCATAAGCTTTCTGTTAGGATTTCAATGCAATCTGGAGAAGACATGCAAGATGAAAACAGCAACCCTGACCTTTTGATATTGTAATTTCTTGATTATCTTCTAGAATAAGAAATTAAACAACAAAGACGAGAGTGGATCCCTATCTTAGACCTTGCTCGGCTCCAAACTTGTCAGTCAATCTCCCTTTTATTTCTATCTAGTTATCATACTGCATACTACTTTGTATTATTGTATTGCCTCATGATTTTACTACTTACACTTAATTCTTGTAAACTTTAAATACCTGATTTATATTTCCTGTACCATATGTCGGTTTGAAATCAATGAAGACCAGATTATTTTCCTTTTTGGGTTCACAACTTCATCATCACCACTCCAAGGATTAGGCCCTAGACCTGTTTCAGAATCCATCTTATCCTTGGTTTACTGACGTCTCTCTTCCCAGTAGGGTGATAACGGAAGGCAGCCATGGATAGACGGAGATCAGGTATGTGGTTCAAGTATTGACATCATCTCCTTCTGTGGTCTTCAATCTTCTGGTGCAACGATAATGACAAGGTAATGACACAGAAAACAGAAGACCAGTTACAAAGGGCGATTTATATTCAATAGCATCATACAAGATTATGGGCTACAAATCTCTGCTACAAAATCTAAAATGATGGCATTTAACACTTTCAACCCTGGCCATTTCAGCATAGGCATGTCCCAGCAGCCTGGCTATTTTCCATATTTTTTAATGGTAAGATTTGTTAAAAACAACATAAATTAGATGTCAAATTAAAGATTGGACCTTCTATTTTCATAAAATGATACAATATTTGTTTTTTCTGTATGTGAAATTTAGTATCTAGATCAAAAGTATGTTTTTGAAAAATAAAAAAGTTTTACAAGGTATTTTCACATAATAAATGTTTTTTTTTATTAATAACTACTATAATAAACTATAGTAACTACATAGTTATTAACTAACTGATTGTTATAGTAACTACTATAACAAAATTACTTTTCTTACAATATTAAGGCACAGAATATAGTAAAAATCAGTCTATTTGCAATAATCTGCTTTTGTATGGTACAAAATGAAAGTCATGGTAACACAAACCGACATTTCAAGTTTCACAATAGTCAGAAATCACAGAACAGTAAACGATTGTGCTGCTATCTGTGTATTCAGTTGGCAACTACAAAGCCCAGTCTGCAAGTACAAACAACAGAAGCCCATAAATGTTTCTTACAAAAACCGTTAAACACATGGTTTACGGGCATCGTAAAATTTACGGGCTTCGGGTTTTTGAGGAAGATCATGTGCCCATAAATGTTAAGGGCACTGAGTCGAAAGTTTTAAGGGCAAGTATTCTATAAGAACTAAGATAGTCATGAATACAGATTTTGGATCATGTTAGTCATTTTAATTACATAGGTTGTGATATCTTGTACAGAACTGATTATGATTGGGACAGTAAACTAATCAAATTTAGACGCATCTGTGGAATGATTTGTAGGTGCCTCCGAATAAAAACACGTAAAACAAAAAATAAAACACATAAGGATATCCGAATGAAATTTTATAAAAGTATGGCTGTCCTCATATTCCTGTATGCTAGTGAGACATGGACTCTTGGTAAAAGGAACGTACACAGGAGTTTGTAACTTCAGATATGCGTTTCCCTCAACATTATTTTTCTGAAGTTTATGAAAATCTGGTCCACCATCACCCATGTATCTTTCTGGAAGCCACTTTAGTACTCTCTGACTACACAGTTTCCATGTTAGAGCTCAGTCTGTTTCATACGTGTGTGTTGCCAGCATATTTCTGTGCAACATTTACAATGGCTACACCCTTATAATTCTTATATCCAGACCTATTTGCTACATTTATGGAGTATATCGCCACTTGTACTAATTCTTACAGCATTACATTCTTTTATAAGTTCTTAGGGTTTTATGCACAATTATAAAACAATGAACTTCTGCTGAACTTGACTACTGTAACTATAGACAAACTTTTTTAATATTCATAAATCCGCGTACGGTTCATATGCAAATCTTGACATTTTAACTTTTTAACGATCTCGCAAGAGTGACAGTTTTAACCTTTTAATATCTGATGATGGAGCATACGCTCCGAAACGCGTCATAGACGAAGCTTAAGAAATCACACGGCGGATAATTAAGGTAATTAATTTATTATAGACAAACTGTCTGAATATAACCTTACACCATGACACTTAGAACATTTTGATCCATCTTAACTAAATCATAGTGATGTAACTTAAATATTACAATATAATTTTAAATCCTTAAATTTTTAGTGACCGTCAATCAGTGAATGTTTTAGTGGATGGTTAGTGAGGATCGGTCAATAATACAACTTTTAGTTATTTTGCGTCGACGTTTCGACAATATTTATTGTCATCTTCAGGACAATTGTTGCTGACGCCAATCACAGTTGTGTGTTTGGCGTCAGCAACAATTGTCCTGAAGATGACAATAAATATTGTCGAAACGTCGACGCAAAATAACTAAAAGTTGTATTATTGACCAATCCTCACTAACCATCCACTAAAATATAATTTTAAAGCACCTTCTTACCTTAGAACTAAATGCACGATGTTCTGCTTTCTTTATCCAATCTGGTATCTGGCAAAACACATTGTATCAATAATGAAACATGTGGAAAATGGTGATAAAACTAAGTAGCCTACATTTAAAACTAACTCATTAAAAAAATTATAATTTTAAAATCAGTTTACTAATGACAGCTAATTGTTATTATTACCAATAATTGTTCATAATAATTATGTCCTCTTATAAATACAAGATATTGGAATATGAAATATACATTGTTAGTTTTCAGAATCTCACATATACAAAATTTATTAAACTGTTAAGATCGCATTAGTGGCCAGTGAATGTTTCTGAAGTTAATCGATAAAGTGAAAAGTTTATACATGTGTGGAAGAATTTTTGAATGTATTGCTTTGAGTTTTGTTGTGACATCAAAATTATTTGCTTTAAGAATGAGAACAGAAACATTACATAGACCTGATACAATACAAGTTATACAAGAACTGCATTACCATTCTTTAGCTTTATATCAAAACATTAATTACATCATAATTAAATTAAGTACTACTATGAATCCAATAATTTTTAAAAATTACTAATATCATTTTAAGGAAATAAAATCATTAATTTTAATCATGCCGCTAAAATCAGCATGTTTTAGAAATAAAAATTAGAATTTACTGTCTGTTTTATAACAGAAGCATAACATTTTTAGCATGAATACCCATTTGATATGTTAGATCAGATTCTCTCTTGTACTAATTAATAAACCTACCAATATAATAAAAAACTCTTCGCAGTTTGTTCTCATAATTAATTCCATATAAAAATATTATTATATTAATTTTTTAAATACCAGAAATGTATCTCACAAATCCGGTTATATTCACTAATTACTCCTTTATTTGAAAAACATAATTAGAAATGTGTGGTCTGATTGCAAGTAATATTTTTATTATATTTTAAAACGAGATCTGGATTTGACTCTTTGCTATACAACACATTTCCAATTATATTCCAGTACAAAAATCTTTAAAATGCCTTATAAAAATATTAAAAAGTTTTTATGTAAGGTATAAGAATACATGAATTGTAATTAATTACATATTTCTTGAATATGTTTTTAAAATTTATCAGTTTGCCAGTAGAAATTTATATTATCGTTTATAAAGAATGGGTCATGTCACTTGACACTTGATGTTATTCTTAGTTTAGTAATTGCCATGCATTAAAAAGTGACGATAGGTTTTGTCATTAACTGGACACAATTTTAAAACATTTACCGTATGTCGACACGTTTCTATATGTCATAGCATGCCATGTACACCAGTGAGAAAGGTATTTAATAAAAAAGTGAAAAAGAGATTGGTAGGAAAATGACAAGAAAAACAAATGGTAAAATGATTAGATATTGGACCATTGCCATGATGGTATAATGTTAGTCGATATTGATAGAAGTAGCTATGTTAGAAGAAAACTATGGGCTGTAATGCAATTATTAAAGAAATGTTTTGTGAACATTCTCTGCAAAGTATATGTACGCATAAACTCATTTGCAAAACAAAGCTGTAAGCTGGCTTTTTGAGACTCAGAGATATACAGGAACAAATCATTTCCGACTGTACCTGGTTGAAAAATATACTAATAAGTTTGAGTTCATAGTCTCTTCCCTTTACCTTACAAGAATTATAATGTAATTTAGTAAAACAATAAAGTATTTTGTTTCTATAATATCTGGCAGTACATGTTTATCCTGCTTATTTTATAAATTCATATTACCGTTAGAGTTATGACAAAACCATGTACGAAATCATGAAGGGAGGTGAAAATTTGATTTATACAGTACTAGTTTCTGGTTACACATGAGTATGCAAAATGGAATCGTCAGTGATTTCTACATACAGAAAACAGATATATGCTATGCTATACATATCACCATATTATATCCAGTAGTGATGTGATGAGAAACGGTAACAACAGCTAGTTTCATAGTCTGGTTAAATCTAAATATTTTTCGAGTGATCTTGGTTGTTCCACAAGTGGCTCCAGCAATATAGCGGGGCTGTATACCCAGACACACACACACAGTACTCTATTCCTTCCACAATGTACAGAAAACACTGACAGTATTTAATAACTATGCAGTATTCCTAAAATTTGTTTATTTTTCTAACACTAAACAATTTTTAACATTTGCTTATATTTTCTGTTACAGGCGTCCTCGAATGGTGGCCTGATGCTCAAGATGGGTGAAAATGTTGTCTAAATAAGAATACAAATTAACAGACAAGTTGTATATGGTTTCACAGAAATACGGTACTAAACAAGACAAAAAACATCAAAAATCCCAAGGCCATGATTTGAAACTACCAGCAGCCGCCATAATTTGTTAACATATTTTAAATACAGACTTTATAATATTATTATTATTATTTTGAGTCTAGATGTCATCAAATGTTATCTGTGTTGATTTGTATAAATACATAACACATAAACACTTGAAGTGGGCTATCCTTTTATTTGGCTGAAGGAGGCTTGCCCAAGATCAGCCCGAGACTTGTCCTCTGGACAGAAAAAAAAACTTGAAGTGGCCTTGAGGCTGATGCACAAAGCAATGGGTGGTTCAAAACTGATGTTAAGGCAGGCAGCATCTTTAAAACTACTACAGAGAGTATACACTAGCTACACATAGTTCATTCCACACTTTTGAATCACTTGCAACGTGCTTTGTATATACTAGGATAAAGCTAAGGAAAAACTTACTGTAAGTATTTATCTTCCACTTCAGATATATTCTTGCAAATCCACTGCAACCACTCAATAATTCTGTCACTAAACCTGACAAATGCTTTCAGTAGTCGTACCACCTTCTGATTAAATACTGACACAGAAATATTTACCTTTAACATGGATTATTCTACCAAATAATAAATTACACAAAAATTAGTGTTACGACATCACAGAACAATCTACGTGTTTGTCGAATGTGCCAGAAGAATCTCGCTCTACTGTGTATGGTGTACATGCTTGTAGACACATTTGCGAGAGTCTTCTCGATGCCGCAAGCCGTGCGGACTGTGTCAAGGCCGCAGTTAATTACGTAGTTCATACGGGCACTAAGACGCAATTAGGAATGTCCTGGTCTGTGAGCGTTGTATAAATACTTGGCGGCAGCGGCCTTAGAGTCAGTATAGCAGTGATATATTTACAGTTCGGTTCGAGAGTTATTACCGGGCAACATTACTGTGTACATTCAAGTGGTTATTAGTGAAGTGTTGCGTTTTATAATTGGGCGGTATAATTGTAATACAACTGTGTTTAATATTAGTGACATTTTATTGCGTGTGAACAATTTATATTTGATTTGTTGTAGTAGACTGTGTTGTTAATTACGAACTGTTTAACTGTAAAAATTAGCTGGTGATTAGTGACTTAATTGGTGTCTTGTACTTATTTTGTTTCCACTGTACCTACGACGATCAAGTAGACTGTCATAACATTATCTAAGGATTAATATAGTCCAATTGATAGAATTTCGTAGACTTAAGATTGATGGCAAATAACTAACCGATTGTTGAATTTAGTAACACATAACTGGTACTGGTATATAATTTTGCAGACTATCATTGTTTAATTCACAAGAGTTAAGTTACTAATTTCCAGATTGTAGAATCATGTTATATTCCCATTTTCCTCGAAGATGTTTTAACTGCATGTGCTACCTTATTAACTCCTGGACTGAAAATGAATTCTGTGGCTATGGTATGGAAAAAAAATTGTGGTCAGTGTCAATTTTGTCCAGGCTATTTGGACATATTTGTTATATTAGTTGACAGGGCTACACTGAGAGGTACCAGAAATATACAATCACAGCAACAGCAATGATAGTAAGAAAGTACGCTTGAGGCCACAAAATAAACTGAGTTCCAACATTTCAGAGATCTTTAATTGTAAACTGGTTTAAATTAGAAAATCAAATCTAGCAGAAACATAAGCAAGTCACAAGAATGCTTGAGTCTGTGCCAATTATAAAGCACTGTGATATAAATTTGATGGTTTGGAGTGCTGTGTTGTTACTTCCCAAAGAAGGAAGACCCAGACTACTGATGATTATTACAGCAGTAGTCATTGTTGAAGTCAACCAATAATCTAGTAAACATTTTATTGACACTCCAGCTGGTTGTTACATTCAGCCTAATGAGAGAACAAGTCCGGCACTTGTCAACAACGCTCCAAACTCTGCCTCATGTAATCTCATTTCACCTGTTTACGGTATGCCAGTGCTTACATTTATGTGCACACAAGACTATTTGCTAACTGCTTATGTATTTCCTTCTAGGCAAAAAAAAAATTCTATGGCATAGATCATTACAATGGCAATGTAAATGAATTACTAAAACAACATAACTGGGGATAGGGTAGCTTTGCTTCACCCTTTTGCTCCCCCCCCCCCACCGAGGACTAAATGTCAGAATTGTCCTCTTCTATGCCGAAGTATATCGGTGTTACTTTCTATGTTTATAGTACAATGAAGAACACATAATTCATGCCTTGAAAATTATGTTTTAACTTCAAGGAAATATAGTTACAATGTGAACAAAGACAACAGTAACAAATTCTATTAGTTTACATTAAAAAAAAAAATCGCACTGGTCGTACAAACCATGCAATTAATATCACATTTGGTAAGAAAAAATTAAGCAGGAAACATCTCTAAATGATGAAATCAAATTACAGGATGAGGACACCTTCAAAACTAGTGTCATTCACAAATATGCAATGCAATATTTCTAATAAAATAAACTGGTCTTCAATTGAATCTACTTGTGTTGCTTTGTTTTGTAGTAGTAGTAGTATGTAATATAATCCTTATTTTGGAAACTCCAGTTACAATTCATTGTTTTATGTAAAAACTAGTAAATTGAGTTTCACAAGTTTACTGTAGTTTTTACAACTACTTATTGAGCAGCACTTGCAGTATAGTCTAATACATAAAGTCTAACTACTCAATTATCTGATACACAATACATTATCATAAACATCCTTACCTTTAAGTATTTGTTTTCATAAGCATCAGCATTATCTTCTTTGTCTTCACATACTCAACAACAATTATTTTCTAACTTGCTTTCCTAATAATTAATTGAAGAAAAACATCATTATATGTTTTGGAAAACACATAAGTAGAACATGAGTTGAAGTGATTATTGTTTCAATTCTTTGTGTCCTTGAGATAAACAATAATAATACGCTAGTTACTGTAACATGTTTTAGAAATTTATATATATATATATATATATATATATATATATATATATAAACAACGCTACTTTTTATCTAACAAACTTATATAATATATTTAATGATAGATAAAACGTTACTTACCCGTGATTTTACTTTACCTGGGCGCCAGAACAAATCCCAGATACAAATGACACAGTTTTAGCTTAGCTCAGAGCATAGAGACACACTTTCTCAGGATTCGTTCAGCGATTGTGGAATTCAAGGGGAATCGTTACAAATAACACTTAAAATTTTTGTTGAAGTTTGTTTAATTACCGTTTTAATTATTTTGTTAACTTCTTGAAAAATGCTAATTGTAGGACTTATTGCTACCCTAACTCTTATAATTAATGAGTGTGCATGAAAAGTGAAGACTAAAACGTCCAAACGACCTATTGCTCTTATCTGGTTTAATTAAGAAAATTTATATCCACCAAACCAGTGCTAAAGAACAGGTCTGCAATAATTTGCACGTTCAATACTACACCTCACTTTCCATTCAACACTCCTATACTATGTTATAACTAATCTTACTAATTAAATACAAAGTGTGAAATTCTTAGTGTCTTTTAAAATTGTTTATTATTTATTTCATTGATCAATGACTCTATTTCTTACTGTTTGATGCGTCGACCGTAGATAGGAATCCGTAGAGATCCTCCTTTTGATGGTTCAGCACAGAAGAAGTGATGTTGACCAATCCTGTTGAACGATGATCTGGGCAATTACAGATGCTGTAGCTCTCTGTTGCACCAGTCACTTCACAATTGATTATTAATTAATTATTTAATTAATTAATGTGGTGTTACACAGCGAGAGTTGTTGTAGAACTGTACTAGTTCCTCTGCAACTGCGGACTACTTCTCGAACTTTTTACTTAAATGAAACTTTGTGTGTTTGTAAAATTAAGCACGTAATTTACACATGTCTAGTGTATTGAAGATCCGAACGAAGAGTCTCGCTACCCTCCGTCAGAGTTGGTGTCTGTTCTAAATGCAGGATTCTGATTGGTTGTTCCAAATAAATCATGCGTTTTCCATTTCAAACAATATTGGACAGGTCGACTAAACGCCCCTTGACAGGTCTGAGACGGCGCAGAATTACTGGCTAAAATCGTACTTCCTCTGTTTGCAAATCATTTGATTACAGGTATTTGCAAACGTGTTTTCAAAGATCTGACCACAGAACATTGTTGCTTAGGTCTTTATCTGTGTGTGTGTGAAAACACCTAATTCATACCTAGCCTAATTCTCGAGTTACTTCGCTTGGCGTTCTTCTTCTGTATATCTTCTGTAAATGTTAATTATATTGGTTGATACTTTGGCTACTTATAGAGCTTTAATTGCTGAACACTATGCTGTTTTCAGAATTGCTGTATATTTATTGGTTTTAAAGATTGAGTAATCAATTGAGTAAAATTTCCTGTCTGTACCGGCATTTGTCGTAGCAGTGACGAGGTTAGACAGAGATGGCTGCAATTACACGCTCTCTCTCTTGCTTACGTCGCTATACTCACTCCGTTTGACACTTTCATATAACGCTCAGATAGGACGACAATATGAATCGTTATATATACCCCCACTCGGTATAAAAAAAATTGATTATTTAAGAAATACATTAATTTTTTTCTTAATGTATAGTTTTACCCTAATTAAAATTTTGCACATAATCTTTCGCACTTTTGGTTTTTCCCGCACAAAACTTGCACTAATACAATTTTGCTTACATCTACCTTATAACTAAATATTACAATATGTTACTTAACCTAACATGGCATACACATATTGGAAATTTATATGACCATTAATATTTTAATCACCATTTTGACTCAATTACCATCAATAATTTAAAACAACAATACTAACATTTATTTAAATAAAACATTTTTTTTATTAACATTGACCTTGATTCAAAACAATTCTAAAATTTTTTATTTTACCATGTTTGATTCACATATCTTATTGGCTCAAACTATTGTTTCTTTATTGGTCATTATTTTGTCTATATTTCCTCATACTATCCCCATGGTATTTTCCTATAATTTTGTTTTTTATAATTTCCACTTATGGGAACATAGCTTATATAGTTTCCCTTCATATATGGCAAATCCTGGTTTGGTGTTGGTAACTGCGCTTCTCCAAGCTACACTAATCCTAGGGTCTTGTTGTTGATGGGTCCCTATTTCCTTAAGTCGTCTAACTACTTCAGGTTTTGTTATATGCTTTACCGCGTAAATACCAATATCAGTGCTACTACTTTTACTGTTAACTGTATCCATGTTGTTTTCTGATGGTGGATTTCTACTGAGTACATCTGCTACCAAGTTGTCTTTCGCTTTATAATACTGTTTTTCAAACTGGTACTCTTGTATAGCCAAGATCCAACGAGTCAGACGAGCACCTAGCAATTTACACTTTAATAAAAATACTAACGCCTTATTGTCGATAATTATAGTAAGTTTAGCACCCAGGACATAACTTCTAAATTTTGACAGGCTATGCACTATTGCTAATAGCTCTTTTTCTGTCATAAAATAAGTTAATTCTGCCCCTTTAAGTGTGCGACTTACAAATCCTAATACCGCTTTTTGGCCCTTCTCATCTATCTGATACAAGTGTGCTCCTATAGCAATATTGATGGCATCTGTTTGCAAATAAAATCTTTCTCCTACCCTTGGATGATGTAATACAACAGTATTTATAAAAAGACTTTTCACTTGTTGTAGCGCTTCATCGTGGTCCCTTGTCCACCTCCATTTAATCCTTTGTTTAACAACTTCAACAATGGAACAGTACTTTCCGCGTATTTACTTGTAAACCTCTGATAGTAGTTAGCTAAACCTAGAAATGACTTTAGCTGCTTGCAGTTCTTTATGACACTTACCGACTTCCATTGCTTAAATTCTTTAATGTTTACATTGATTTTCTTTGTATCAATTTCCATCGTGATGGTATTTCTTTTGAAATTTATTTCTGCCTTCCACTCAAGTAACGTATCTACCCCAATAATACAATCATGAACGAGTTTCAGGACTATAAGAGCTACAATTTGGGTTTGGGTACCATTTAAATTGACAGGTAAATAAATTTGTTCAGTTATCTTTTGCATTTTGGCTCCAGTGGCTCCCTGTACATTACAATTGTTTATGGGTAGTCTGGGACAATTACGCAACTGACTATTATTTTCTACAAACTTTGAGCTGACACAGGTTACTTCACTGCCAGTGTCTATTAGCGCTCGTACTAGTAGATTACTGATTTCACAAATTATTTCCGGACATTCAGGATAATGGTTTCTACCCACTTCTTGCTCCTCTTTTAACAAGAACACCCTATTGCTCACTTGTTTTATATTATTTGTTACTTTCTTTTTACCTGTTTTCTTGTGTTGTTTCACTGCAGGTAATGGTAGGTTTAGTTATGTTTCTTTTCTACCTGCAGTGGCTTCCCGTTTCCCGTATTCATTTTACTAGTAGACGGTTGTGGCTCGGTAGATGATATGGCTGTTTTACATACCTTAAATCCTTTACTTGGTCGGTTTTCAACACTCCTACTTCTACCCTTTTCTTCCAATTCCTGCCGATTTTGGGGTTTATTACCCGGATATGGGGTAAACCTTTTTTCTTTTGGGTGTTCATTGTCTCTTCTTTTCGTTGGGTAGAAAGTTGGTTCATGATGATCGTCTCTAGGGTGGTTACTCAGCTGATTATTTACACGCTTCAGGTCTCTCTCTAGGTCTTGACATTTATCCACAACCATTATAAATTTTTCTAGAGTATCCACTCCTCTAGTAGTGGTTGCTACTCTAGTGCGTTCTGAGAAATGACGCGCTAGCTTATACACTAGGTCTCTCTCTTCTATTGGTGGTGTTAGATGCTTTACTTGTGCCATTACGTTTAGAACATAGTTGGTTGTTGTCATATTCATTGACGGGTGATAATTATCAAATTCCAGATGATCGCGTACCCTTCTTTGGATCTGAATGTTCCAGTATTGAGCAAGGAATTTTTCTCTGAAGTCGGAGTAGGTTTGGACTCTGTCCGAGATGACTTTCCACCACGTACCTGCCCAATTCTTGAGGAATCAGCCTAACATGTCCTTCTTGTCCTCGTCGTCCATCAGTGGGTTTACACGAGATACATAAGCCTCAAACAGCCTTAGGAACTCCACAGGATTCTCATGTGGGTTTCCTGAGAATGCAAGGTTTTCTGGTTCTTCCTTACAGCCGCCACACCTCACGACTCTGGTTTGTTGTGACTTCATTGCCTTAGTCAGATCTTCCCGCATTACCTTTAATTCCTGTTCCACCTTTTGATGTACTTCGTCTCGGTCCGCCTTACTCTCTACTTGTTTCTTAACCTCTTTAATATTTTCACCCAGTTGGGTACACTCTTCCCTAGTACTCTGGATTTCTTCTTTATTTAGAAGCGTTTGTGTTTTTAATTCAGCAGTTACTTTGCTGAATTGTTGGTTAATGAGAGTTACTTTCTGTTCTAACCTTTCATGAAATTCGTTTCTAAATTTATTTAGTTTTTTGTCTTGACGGTGAAAATTAGTGTTTACTTGTTTCCTAAATTCCTCTAATGTAGTTTTAACCTCTTCGGTATGCTTATCAAACTTAATATTACTCTCATCAATTTTGTCATTGGTACTATCTAATTTACTAGCTAAATTTGTTATTTCTTCATCTATTTTAAATTTAGCTTCTTTACTACTTTGTTCTATTTGGCTAGATAAATATTTATTAGTTTGCTCTATTTTATTATTAACATCATTTATTAATTTTTGATTATTTTCTTCTAAATTTGGATTATTTTCATCTATTTTACTATTTAATTGACAATTTGTACTTTCAATTTTACTATTAGTATCCTTTATTTCACTAGATAATTGACTCTTTGTTTCATCCATTTTAGTGGTCAACTGCTTAAACATCTGTTCAATTGCTGCCATATCTACTGCTGGTGATTTAGCCATTTTTTATTTTTAACAAATTAATTTAACAATTATTTAACAAAATTTATTTTAATAATTAACTCTTCAACAGTTATTTGTAACCTTAAATTCCACTTCGTTTCAAATTAATTAATATTACAATTTAAACTAGTCACTTGGGTAAAAGCAACGCAAAATTATATAACTTTCTTTATATAATTTGTCAATTTAATCGGGCCCCACGTTGGGCGCCAAATTATACAACGCTACTTTTTATCTAACACACTTATATAATATATTTAATGATAGATAAAATGTTACTTACCCGTGATTTTACTTTACCTGGGCGCCAGAACAAATCCCAGATACAAATGACACGGTTTTAGCTTAGCTCAGAGCATAGAGACACACTTTCTCAGGATTCGTTCAGCGATTGTGGAATTCAAGGGGAATCGTTACAAATAACACTTAAAATTTGTATTGAAGTTTGTTTAATTACCGTTTTAATTATTTTGTTAACTTCTTGAAAAATGCTAATTGTAGGACTTATTGCTACCCTAACTCTTATAATTAATGAATGTGCGTGAAAAGTGAAGACTAAAATGTCCAAACGACCTATTGCTCTTATCTAGTTTAATTAAGAAAATTTATATCTCCCAAACCAGTGCTAAAGAACAGGTCTGCAATAATTTGCACGTTCAATACTACACCTCACTTTCCATTCAACACTCCTATACTATGTTATAACTAATCTTACTAATTAAATACAAAGTGTGAAATTCTTAGTGTCTTTTAAAACTGTTTATTATTTATTTCATTGATCAATGAATCTATTTCTTACTGTTTGATGCGTCGACCATAGATAGGAATCCGTAGAGATCCTCCTTTTGATGGTTCAGCACAGAAGAAATGATGTTGACCAATCCTGTTGAACGATGATCTGGGCAATTACAGATGCTGTAGCTCTCTGTTGCACCAGTCACTTCACAATTGATTATTAATTAATTATTTAATTAATTAATGTGGTGTTACACAGCGAGAGTTGTTGTAGAACTGTACTAGTTCCTCTGCAACTGCGGACTACTTCTCGAACTTTTTACTTAAATGAAACTTTGTGTGTTTGTGAAATTAAGCACGTAATTTACACATGTCTATTGTATTGAAGATCCGAACGAAGAGTCTCGCTACCCTCCGTCAGAGTTGGCGTCTGTTCTAAATGCAGGATTCTGATTGGTTGTTCCAAATAAATCATGCGTTTTCCATTTCAAACAATATTGGACAGGTTGACTAAACGCCCCTTGACAGGTCTGAGACGGCACAGAATTACTGGCTAAAATCGTACTTCCTCTGTTTGCAAATCGTTTGGTTACAGGTATTTGCAAACGTGTTTTCAAAGATCTGACCACAGAATATTGTTGCTTAGGTCTTTATCTGTGTGTGTATGAAAACACCTAATTCGTACCTAGCCTAATTCTCGAGTTACTTCGCTTGGCGTTCTTCTTCTGTATATCTTCTGTAAATGTTAATTATATTAGTTGATACTTTGGCTACTTATAGAGCTTTAATTGCTGAACACTATGCTGTTTTCAGAATTGCTGTATATTTATTGGTTTTAAAGATATTGCAGTTTTAACATATAAATTAAATTGAGTAAAATTTCCTGTCTGTAACGGCATTTGTCGTAGCAGTGACGAGGTTAGACAGAGATGGCTACAATTAGACGCTCTCTCTCTTGCTTATGTCGCTATACTCGCTCCGTTTGACACTTTCATATAACGCTCAGATAGGACGACAATATGAATCGTTATAATATATTGTTACAACACAAACAAGCCACCCCAACACCAGGGAAAAAAGATGAATCAACAATATAAAATATAATTCGTATAATAAAATGTTTAAAATAATGAAAATAAAATGACAATGACGCGACAAACGACGACATGACCTAACCCAAGTGATTGACCAAATAAAAAGAAAAAAAAGGAGAAGGGAAAAACAAAACCAAATAAGAATGAAACCTATTGAAAGAAATGAATGAATCCATACAACCAAATGAAATAAAACCAAGTGAGAAGGGGAAAACCAAAATAAGATGAAGGTAAAGAAGAAGGGAAATGAACATGAAACAAACCAAGTATAAAGGAAATAAAATGAAACCGAATGAGAAAACACAGACAAATAATATACAATATGAAAAGGAGAAATGGTACACTCAAATGTAATATGGGAAACGAAAGCAATAACTAACCAATGTAAAAAATAAGTATTATTATCGATTAAAAGATAAATGTAAATGATATTTGAAGAAACCCAATAAAGTAATGTGAAAAATAAAAGAACACTAACTCAAGAATTAGAGTTAGATGTAATAAAGAACTCTATAAAAACATAACTTATTAATAGTATAAACAATATTTGTAAAGAGAGAGATAGTGAGATGGTGAGAAAATAATATTAACTAAGTGACAAAGACAGAGTAATTATAGGGATTACCCACTAATAAACACTTTAAATAAACATTTACGGAGTGCAAAAGTGAAAGTGTAAAACCCCAAAATAATTAGAAACTCTATTAAAAGGAATAAACACTTAATAATCTGTAATAAACAATAAATGATTAATGGTGAACCATATTAGTAATTAAGAATGTTGTTAATGATAGTATTAGATATAAACACTTAATAATCTGTAATGAACACTGAAGATTGATGGTAACATTATTATTTAAAAAAGCATCTTGTTATTAAGAAAATTAAGTTTAATTGTAAGAGAGGGATACAATAGTATTTAAAAGGGAGATTCCCATGGAAGGTAAACAGTTAGTGTTACCATGGAAGGTAGAGATTATTTAAGAAATAAGAAATAAAAAATGAAATCAATAAACACCCCAGGTTATAAGGGATAATCAACTAAGTAAGTTTAAATGATGTGATGATGTTTATCACCCAAAAAATAATAAAGAATGAAATGAATTGTAAGCTAACATTACCTAATAACTGTTAAAAAGTTGTTTAATTAAATTTATGAATAGGATATGGCTGAAGGAATTGTACAGACCATAGGCCTAGATGTTATGTTTTATGTGATAAAGAATAGTTAGGAATAGCCATATTGTTAACAAGGGCAAAACAGATAAATAAGAAGGTGAATCAATACAGATCTAATTACACTGGAAAATCAGTTAGGAAATAATTAACAAGCTATGATGTAGAAAATAATAGAAACATACAAATAGTATAAAAAACAGATCCAAAACACATCAACAGATAAACCAATCAATTACAATAACAAAACAAAACACATTAGAGTAAAATGAGATATAATTTGTAGAAAATAAGTAAATATAATCAATGGTTACTTAGGCCTATGAAATGCCTAACTGTAAAGAAACAAATAACTACAAATTGTAAAAAATCAACAAGGAAATTAACAAATCCAAGGCGAGTAACTAGCCAAGGATGATTTGTGAATCATATTAAAAGAAAAATGTTAGAAAAAGGGCTTAAATTAAAAGAGAAATGTAATTAACAAATATTAACATAATTGTACAAACATTAATACTTTAGAGAACCCAACCTTATGGGGTATCAAAATCTTTGAAAGGAAATGCAAACAATAGTGATAATATTTAATACATAGGAAGGAAGACAGAAGAACAAAAGCAATCAGAAGATATACAGTAATTTTGAATACAAATTCAAAATTGATAACAATGGTTATAAAGTCATGATCAACCAATCAGAATTTATTCGTAACCATGACAACAGACCGTTGGTTACGATTTTTCCGTTAAATCATAGTATTCAATAAGTGACGCTCATCCAGATTAGACGCCAGATCGTGAATGACCTAAATTTTAATTTAAAATGTATAAAAAGTAATCAAAATTCAAAAAGATGAACAAGTAAGAAGAAGACGAGGGACAATAACATTTAACTGATGCCAAGGACCAATTTAAATAAAATTTAAATGAAGAAATTACCACAACTAACATGAAAAAGATGCCAGAAGCCCCAGACCATTCAAAAATGATGACTATTCCATTTCACCTGAACAACGGTTTTCTCAAGTCTACTGATTTGATAAGTATCATTAAATTACCCAAACTCCAGAAATAAAAATTAAATTAAATTAAAATTAAACCTCCGCTCAACAGTCTGTTATGGACCAAGGCGCACGGCACGGCTTTTGTGTTAGTGTGACGGTGTATGGCTAGTACTATGCGCCACCAGCCGCTAGTTGTGGTATTCACAGCCAGGAGGCGGCGCTGTTATCTCAGCGCCTACTCAGTTTGCCTCACGATGCTGAGTGCACGCCGTACGGAACCTCCGCCGGGAATTGAACCCGGGACCACAAGCGCATCAATCGCCCACGTTAGCCACTAGACCACCTGGAGGCTCAAATTCCAGAAATAAACTCACTTTAAATATTTCTCACAGTCATCTGAACTCTCACTATAAACTGAATATAATTTCTTTCAAAGATTAAGTAAAACCATAAACACTGAAAATTTATTAACTAAGAAAATAACCTATTGTTAAATTGCGAACTTTTGAAACACACTTTACTACACTGCAGGAACAAATGGTAGATACACATTATATTATTTAAGTACAAATAATGTAAGGTAGTGCACTTTTTATTGTAATCATTATTAATATTTTTCTTGTAATCACAAGAACCCCGATTTTGAACGATAATAACTGTAAACAAACAACACAGTCGCCATACTTGACTAAATCGCTAGTTCAAAATCGATCTTCGCCAAAACCCTAGAGATATTAGACTCATATCTCTAATACAATTGTCGGTGCAAAATTGTTGAATGACCAAGTATAATTTTATTGTCAAACTGAATAATTACCAATCCATAATTAAAGAAACTAGTACAGAGTGTAACCATTGTTTTTATTTCATAGGGAAGTGTATTGTATAATTTGTGCAATTTAGCAAACAACTAGGATTGACGGCCAGCGCTCACGCCGCAAACTCGATGAACTAACTTCTCGATTAAGAAGGTCGAATGAAGGCAGGAGTATAATTTGAATGCTCCAAGCCGTCATAGCTAAGAACACTGTTTGCCACACTATCTATTAATTTAATTGTTTTAAATAAACAATTTGGCGCCACCCGGGATTTACAAACCCCTATTGAACTACAGGTAAGTTTTCCACTCCGTTGTACTGGTAATTGAAGGATCGCTACGGAAATCGCTAGCACAAAACATAGAAGTAACGACACCAGTGTGAGGCGAACACACAACATATACATTTTTACAGAGACGACCGACTCTATGACGTTACAGATTGGCTTCCATCGTGGGGCATAAACGAGATGGACGCCCATATGACGTTACAGATTGGCGACCAACTGGTGAGGCTAGAAAAGAAGACTAGCGGCGATTACGGGAAAATATGCAAAATTCTATGGTTACAAGATATAAAGCTAAGCAGGGAACTGAAGATAACAAGGGAGAAGAAATGGAAATGATGGAAGAAATAATCGAGGAAATGATCTAAGAGGATGCCCAAGGGGACCAACCGGAAAACCAACCCAACCAGAACCGGAAGTGGAAGGAATAGTCGGGGACCAACGAGACAAACCAACCCAATCAATGGACATGAATTTCCAAGAAATGATGAGAATTATGGTGGAACAATTGAACAAAAACAAGGAGGAAATGAAGGGAGAAATAAACGAAAATTTTGATGAAAAAATAGACAAAATGGAGAAAAAACTCAATGAAAATTCGAGGAGACAGAATGAGATTTTAAGAGTAAATATTGAAACATTGAATGAGAAAATCAAAGGCAATAATGAAACATTGAAGCAGCAGATAAATGAGAAAATGGAGGAACACAGTAACACCTTAAGGAAGAACCAACAAGCTTTACAACAGCAATTGACGGAGGATATCCAAAGAAGTAATGAAGAACTGAAGGAAGAATTAAGATACATACTAATAGGGCATCGTGAAGAAGTCAAGCAGACAAAAACGGGGATGAATAAGAAATGGGAAGAAACAAATTATCCAGCAGATCAACTTAATGAAACAGTAGATAGTGGTTTCAAACAATTGAATGAAACACTAGACAACACTTCTGAAGGTATCAATGAGGAAATAGGGAATAAAGAAGACAAAAGTATATTGTTTTCTGGGAATAAAGATAACAAAAACAAAAAGAAAATCAAGCACATAGAAACCAACCGTAGAAGAGTAAAGAAGAATCGAATAATTAAGAAGATTAAGAAAACAAAGGAAATAGGAAAAATATATTAAAAGAAACTAATAAAAACAAGAGAAGAAGTGGAGACGATGAAGAATGGACTAATTGATGTGTTTAATTTACCAATGACCGACCAAAGCAAATTAATGAAATATAAAGATTGTAGGAGGACCTTAAAAGAAATTATAGAGGGAATTCACAACAAGCCAGCGGAGGAAAACTTCAGCAAATCGATAAGTAAATGGAAAGTACCCAAAATTGAAAAAACTCACAACAAGATAGTGTGTCACAAATTAAGAAGGTCTCTAAAACACTTGAGTACACCAGAATTGGAAATGCAGAATAAAAAATCAGTGATAACATTAATGAGGGAGGTACAATTAACTTCTTTGATTAATAAACAACATAATATAGTGATTGATGTAGGCATGGAGACCAAGGAACATATGATATTAGAAGAATCATGGTACAAAATAGAAGATACCTATTTCACAAGGACGGAAATAGTTCTACACACCAAGGTTATCCGAACCACAAGTGCAGAGGAGATGATGGACCACGGGTAAACTAACTGAAGATGAACACCGAGAAATGGGACTGATCTTCGAATTACCGACCAAGCCAACCAATGGAAAAGGAAGAAAAGAGAAAAAGAATTACCAAATTCAAAAGATGTAAGATCAGCTTACAACAATATTTCAATGACATATGAGGTATAATATAAAATATAAAATAAAGGAATAAGTTACACAAATTTCTAGAAGGTAAGATCACCTTACAATAATGTATAAACAACATATAAAGTAAAAATAAAAAAAAAATATATGTATAAATATATAAGGAATAAGTTACAAAAATTCCTATAAAGTAAGAACAACAAACTTATAAAAATTATCCAGAATAATATTTAAAATAAAAAAAAAATAAACAAAAATGAAATCAAGCACGAACTGCTAAGACAAATACGTAAAATTATAATGAATTCAGAATATTCAAAAAAAAAAAAAAAAAATGAACTGGTATAAGAAAAAAAAATGTTTTGTATAAAGCAAATATACAACAAATGGCTAAAGCAAAATAATGGTAATCAACCAAGAAAAAAAAATGTCTAAGATAATTAAAGTGATCACAAGAAGAAAAGAAAAACAAACTAATGAAAAGTTAGAAATGATGAAATTAACAACTAAATAAATAAAAAACAATCAACTGTATGAGTAAATAACTGTTAGATGTAGTGTTTAGCTAATTTTCATTGTGTAAGTATCCTGTGTTTGTCTTTCCTCGTAACTTTAATTTCACGTACGATTTGGTAAGTTCAAATAGTGCGCGAGTGCGTGTCGTTTTATGCAAGACCAACCACAAATCGATCTCTCGCGCGTGCGCTGAACTCTGTTCTGTTGTTCGCTTAGTAGT